>JAPYZO010000007.1:0-58136 GCA_030522905.1 Torymus flavipes | reverse complement strand
TAGCTAGTCGCAAAGAGAAGTGTGATCGACTCTTCACAGCGCAAAATTGCTGGAGCATATACGATAGGTACAGTGTGATATTGAAATCCTGCTATACTACTACGACCGCCAAGGACTGTTGAGTACATGCTGCTATTACGGTTTTACTTGATATCCCATTTTTAAACGTACTCTACCAATTGAATTTTTATTTTATTTAAGTTTACCAACTAAATAAAAAGCAAATGGAGAAGTTGAAATCTGCGATTATTCATTTTCCACGCAAAAAAGAAAAAATTATTTTTTCTTCATTTGTACGAGATACAAAGTTAGTAAATATAGAAGGTATTTTACAATTAATTTGTTAAAATTTACTATTTGAAAATATATATAATACTTCCAGTAGGGAAATGTTATATCGTGTTTTGGCCATCTGAATAACAGCTCGAAAATTCCCAACAATAAGAAATCTATGAAATTGTGGAACATACCTTGATGGTCCTCCTTGTTACCACAACCACTCTGGAATGTGAAGGTGATGGCGACTTGCAAGTCCTTGTCCGAATTGTTCACCACGTCCCAGACGAAGACGGCGCAGGGTAGCGAGCTGTCCTCGTAGTCGTGCGGTATCACGGGCGAGATCTGGCGAAGGGTGAGCCGAAGTCCTATTTCCTCGATATCGTAGACGGTCCAGGAGCGTGGATAGAGCCCGGTGTAGTGCGCCTTGTTACCGTCGAAGCCCCACTTCCAAGACTTCAAGTGTTTCAATTTCCTAAATGGAATTGACAGAGTTTCAACATATTTCAGTTGGAAGTTTGCTGTAGTGTCGCATATATTTATACCGTTTGTCAAGAAACTTTGCATATTTAGTTTCAATTAACGTCTTCTTGAATTAATTGAATGTTGTGATCGAGTAAAGTGCGCAAAAATAATTAAGTGAAAGTAATGAAATAAATTAAATGTCTAAATTTGGGGCATTTTAGGTATAGTGGAACTTTTTGTAGCCATTGTTATACATACACAGGAAAATAAATAATAAAGTTAAAAATAGTGAAAAATAAAATTTTTTTAACTTCTAATTTTCACGGGCAAATATTGAAAAATTTTCAAAAACCTATTTCCAATATAAATTCATTAAAATAATACCAAACATTATTTTTTTAGACTTATTTTAAGTGAAGCTTTAAGGTCCTGCAAATGGCGCTGTTTATGGTTGATATGTCTATGACCCCTAAGATAAAATGCCACTACTTTGGAAGTTTAATTTAATATTTATTACTTTCATTCGATTACATCGACCCCTATAATAACTCATTATAACATTCAATTAATTTGAAAAGATATTGATTAAAATAAAATATTAAATATGCATTTCCAAATACATTCCCTATTCTCGCATCTTTATGTATAACCGAAAGACCGTATGGTGATGTAAGTTGACAGTAATGCTTTTATCGCCGACAGTTAACCGCAAAGTCCGACGTTAGTACTCCGACCGCCCCATCTAATACAGCAGACTGAAGGCATCAAGGCATTCATTGTAAACGCTACACGCTACACATATCAACACAAAAGCCTTTACTTCCCGCAAACCGTTCTTCGAATTATCGTCGGAAATTTGAGCCAGCGAAGTTTCAGCTTAACTCAAATATCCAATTTAGATGACGTGACAGCACACTCGCGCTGGTATATACGTATTGGCGTGCAAGCGCGCCTAGCACGCACCCTTGCAATGCACCCGCGCGCAGTTAGCATCGTGCGCGAAGACTCACGTTTTCGTCGACAGGACCTGATTGTATATCGTGTTCCCATTAGCGTCGCGCGCCGTCACGATGAACTGATTAGCCGGGATGACATGGTAGCTGTAGAGCCCAGGCAGCAGGGCGTATCTGCAGAACTCGCCCCGGAAGCCCCGGCCAATTGTGCCGCCGCCAAGACCGCCAATTGGGACACCTGTGAAAAATCATTACCATTCGATTACAGCATTCCGTGGAAGTACGGGAAGGAATTTTCTATGAGTATATCGGTAGCGAATATCTCTTTGATATCGTTCTGGGCTAAATGACTGAGGTTTACAGAAGAGGGCTTTTTTGCTATTTTCTTCAAAAATTTCAACTTTGAACAAGAATGTGTGACAAAGTCGTTTATAATTGTACACGATGTCCCTCATATATTTTGTGACATAAGAAAGAAGAAAACCGTGCCCGGAAGGCGTGCCTTCAAACAAAATTTTTACTCGTTTTGGGGACGCGTATAAAGTTGAAACAAATTCTGGATTTCCTCATATAATCGCGGTTTACAAATTATATGTCTATGTCCTTTTTTTATAATTTTAAATATATGAAAGTTCGGGCAAAGGATAAGGTCACTGCAGCAATTCATAGGGCAGCAGTTCCCGAATGAAAAGGTCTCAGAGTCATACGAAACGTCTGTAAACTTTCGTATAATTATAACCTAAATTAACTAACCAAATTTACATAAATTTATTTCAATTTGATTACAATAAAGATAAAAAATATTTATGAATGTCCAACTTTATGTGCAGTATTTATCGTTTAAAAGCTTAAATACTGTAAAAAATATTGTATCCTGAAATGTCAATAAAAGAAGGGGTTGCTAAATAGGTCTAGAACTCATACGATATGCTTGCAGTAACTCGTTGTATACGGGTGCCACATTAACTTTTTTTCAGTGCACAAATATTATACAAGCCTACTTAACATTGCTTATCATTCATATTAATTAACTATGCCTACGAATTGCCCCATAATTCGATAATTTCAAAATTGATTGCTCGACCATTATTACCGATATTAGTTAAATTCGAAACGAATTCATTAAGCTGGCGCCTCTATTTTGGCGCCTCTATGACGAGCTCGGCGCGTTAGCAATCAGACCGGAAACTCGAAATTTTAGCGGCAAATCAAATCGAACATTCACTCAATATCCAAAAGCCCTCGCGCATCTATGACCCTATACGGGCGCTCGCTTTAAGCGTCGAGTTTACAGCAGGCGAAGTGTCGCGCGCACGGGGTAAAAAATACGCATATGAAAAAGCGAGCCGAAAAGCCCGATACGACATACACACGCGCGGTGATGGCAAAAACGGTGGGGGCGATAAAAAAATCGGGCCGAAAATCCGAGCTCGCAAAGTTCGTATTATACGGGAGTGGACGCGCGCAGCGTAAATTGCGCAAAGGCTGTTACGCGTGGATTTTCCCTTTATTGCGCAGCGCGCGGCGGCGGCAGCACTGTCAGAGCGTATTGATAAAGGTCAATTTATTCGAATGGCCGGCGACGATAAGCTACATGTTTGGATTTTCTTCGCTGGGCGATGTAAATATAGCGCATGGGGGTTGAATATGGGCGAGGGTAGCGTATATCGAGATCTTGAAATGGAAGTCGGTTAAAAAAGTGCACGGGATAAACTCTTGTGAGAATGAGTAGATAGCGGTATTCATTATCTTATTGACGACTGTGTTTTTCCTTGTTCGCTTAGATGACGTTTAAAAAGTTGGGGCGCTGCTTTTTTCTATAGATGTATAGTCGTATCTCATAGATAGTTCGAATGTTTATGTATGTAAGATTTTTTATATCGGGAGTTTCCTTCCAACTGTATACGCAGTTTCTTTATACGTATTTATAGTACTTTTATTTTATTTATAGGACGCATCATACAACGTAAGTTAATTTATGAAATTGAAAAAGAAACGGTCTTCCGTTATAGATAACATATATAAATTTTCCATTTTTATTTAGAAGTATTTTACGTGTTTTACAACATCAAGTTGTGGTTTACGATGGAAAATTTTTGGGGGGAAACGATCGTGGCGTAAAAGTTTTGAAAGGGCCAGCACTTGTGCAATTGCGCGCAGCTGCTCGCTAGTTATAGGCAGTATTCTCCTGGGAAAAATTGAACTTTGAAATTGTTCTCTTGGAGACTAAAGTCAGTTAAAATCCTAATATTATTTGCGCTTACAGTTAATATCGAACAAAAGTGTTTCATAAGATAAATCTTTCTTTTTATTTTCTTTTAAAGCCGTAGTATTTTTGTATTATTAACCTTCGTTTATGGCACTATACATATATTAGCTTTAAACCATATTAGATTTAAAAAATGAATAAGTTACCGTAAATTTGCGCTCCGTGCTGCATGTTCAAGTAATCCATTAATACTGGACGGCCGTTGCTTTTTATATTGGTATAGTACAACGCATATCTAAAGAGAAAAATAGATTTATGCGAATGAGAATGTGCGAAGAAATAACGCAGAAAGTAAAAAGTGATGTGATTGATTAATAAATCATAATTATTTTATGACCATTCAGTTAATATTGATTTTAAGTTTACTGCAACTTATTTTCGTTTACAAACTTAAGAAACTTTAAAAGAATTGCAGCGTAAAATTTTCTCTGCATTAATGAATAGCTATATAAATAAGTATTCAGTTTATGAATAAAAAATTGAATTGTTATACATCTATAGAAACGTAAGATCATTTAACTTTCATTTATCATATATCTTACATCGATAGCAGCAATGATATATATTTAAAATTTATCGTATGGAATTTTTTAATTATATCGAACTGATATCTTATTTTTATAAGAAAAATTGCACGCAATAATTACATTTATAACAATAAAAAAGAAATAAAGTCTAATATTTTTATTTTGCACAAGTTAAAATTAATTCATCTAATCTGTTATATATAGTGACACCGTTTACATATATTCGCGTTTAAGAAATTTTATAATTGCAGGAATTATTTTGCAACGTACACTTACAATTACTTTCATATCACTAACTTTGTCCTTGTAACAAATAGTATACATACCTCCACGCAAGGGGCATCATTTGCATCGTCTGCTTGAACTTCGGCCTTATTTTCTGCGACCACTTCTCCGGGTATACATGATCCAACTTTACTTTAAACCCATATTTTGGTACTACATGTGTACTCTCTCCCATTTTGTATTATATTACTTTTATCTAATATACAAAGAATGAGAGAAACCGATCGTTAAATTCTATATTAACGAGTACTTCTAGGACTCAGCTGATTGTGTTCAAACTTCGCGCTAGAGCTGCCGTTGAGTATACCTACACCAGCGGCACAAACACGCCCCATTTAAAAATTAAAGACCTAGCAGAAAACTCCATGCGTCACTGTCTGCTAAAACGCAAACCTGTACCAAATGCCAACCCCGAGTTTGGATTCCTAACGTCGACCTACACGTCCACTGTCACAGATCGTATAGCACACACTTTCGCTTTCAGACCGACTAGCCACGGCTGCTGATGCGACAGGACCGCGTCACGCAACGCCGAGCGTAAAAAACACAAGTTCGGAGCAACGGCGGCGGGGCGTAAATTATAACTAGCTGTCTATCGTGGACGCATAATAGCGTACACACTGTAGGCGAGAGAGAGGGAAAAATGCACACGCTGCTGCAACCTTCGGAAACTAACGCCTCTCATGACTAAAACTTAACCTATAAATCCAAATATAGGAACGCGCGCCTATCTCCGTCTTCGTCGGCACGTCGTCTATAGCCGGCCGCGTCGGCACGAGACGAAGAGGTCACTAATACTATCAATTCATCAGTCACTACAAACAACGACACACACACGTAGGTACACACATACACTCCACAATATGCATTGATGCATTGCTCTCGCAGTCTCTCGTTCGCACTCGGCACTTGCTGTTGCTGGCGTTGCAGCTCGCAACGCACTTGCCCATATACATATAGAGACTATGTATAGATATAGTAAACCAGCGTAGTATATACGCACTAATACGTCGCACAAGGCACACGGTACACGCGATACGATACGTAGCGCACAAGTTATAGGTTATGTTTACCATTGAAAACATTGCAGAGTCAAAAGAAAGAAATTTGTACACGGATGACGGACCTAGCGATTTATCGCGGATGAAGAAGATGTGATCTTACTAATGAGTATGACATATTCACCATAGGAAAATGTATGTTGGAGGAGCGTGGAACGCGATTGTGATATTTGTAGGGAAAATTGAAACAGCAGATGCAATGAGTTGACATGTCAGAATCCGTCGTGCATTGTGTAACCATTAATAACAAATAGAGCATCAGGATGGATTCTTCAGATAGTGAGGTATGCCAACAAAATTATCACAGATTTTCTATAATTAATTTGTTCAACTCATTGTGAATAGTGATGTTATGAAAAATACAAAAATTAAAAGCAATTGATCAAACATTGTTCGTGCACATATTTAGAGCTGTAAATTTGCTAAAAAATTTATAATTTTAATTTAAAAGTTAATTTTCTTTTACACTTACATATTAAAAATCAAATTTCAATTAATCTTTCATGTTCTATATTCTAAAGCTATTTAGAAAAACTATTGCTATCTAATCAAAACATTTTTCAATACTATATCTAACAATTAATCTTATAGTTAGTATTATGGCATTATGCTCAACAATCTATAATGATGAATACAATTTCATAAATAGTATAAATATATTTTTTTCTACAAGAGAATATTAACATGAAGAAGAAATGTAATTATTCTTTATGTATACATAGTATTATATTATACATATTTTAATTTTACAGAAACCTGTTGTGCTCGAAGCAGGTACTGTTTATCTGCTGATGAAGAATGGCTTTCCTATATCTCGCAATGTAAGAGCGCAATGGGTACTCCAACATTTAGATACTGTCATCACAATACAAAAGCCTAGCTCAGATTATGAGGAATTACCAGAATTGGAAGTAATTTCTGTACTTCCAAAAGAAAATGTTCATTCATGGAGCCCTGAAACAAGCTGCCAATACCTTTATAAAATCACATCATCAACTACAATTAAATTTCTCGCTCACAAATATAAAATGGTTTTCAGTTTAGATCTCAGCCCATCTCTTGCAACAGTTGTAAATATCTTTTCAATGTTACAGATAAAATTTATTCTGAAAATTTATTAGTTATTGATAAAACTAATTAATTTTATAATTTCAGGATATTCAACATGGAGAAATAGTTATTGATGAAGTATATTTAGCTACAAAGAGGTGCCTTGAAGGCTTAACAAGACCTGTAAGAATCATTTGATATAAGTAATTCATATTCACATAAATAAATATATATTAATTAAGAATTTTATTTTAGTTTGTTATTCCTGGAAGCAAAAGAATAATTTATCCAGAGATTTATGTAACTGTGATAGTTCATACACCTTTTTTTACCAATCCAGCTCAACAAGTGTTGGTTCAAGGCTGGCTAGTCACTATAGAAAATGTTGCTAGATTAATGCAAATTATAGAAGAACAATTAAATATTTTAGAAGAAAAAGTCGCTCAAGTTACAAGTTTAGTTAATTTACAACTGGAAACTATGAGAGCAGAAAGTGAACGATTGGTTGGGGGTCTATTTGAAGAGGGTGGTACAAGCATAGGCAAAAGTAATGCAAGCAATAACATGTCTACAATAGCTATGGTTTCACCAGAAACTGGTTTTGTTAATATGTTACGGTATGGAATGCTAGGATTATCTTTGTTACCAGAACACAGTTGTGCTCGTAAGTAACCCACTGATATTATAATGGGATTTATATTATTATTAAAAGGCAAAATTATAATTATTTATAAAATTTTCTTTACAGATTTAGTTATAGTATCGGATGGAATTGTTGGAGTTAATGATGTTCATGCTTTGGATTCAGTAATTCAGCAACTACGATCAACCACAATCGCATGTAGCTTTTTACATGTTGGAAGCTCATATCATCCGCATAGTGCAAACGGATTAGTGCCATATCCCGATTTACTGCGCTTCCTCGCAACTGCGACCCTTGGAAGTTACATGACAGTTTTTCCTGTAACGGTAACTTTAACCCATTAACGAAACTAAATTTTACTTAACTAAAATTTTAATAACAAATAAATTTAAAATTTTAGCCTATAACAGAAGAAAAAGAAATTAATACATACCATAAGAATTTACTCTGTTGGCAACTGTATCGTACTGCAGAACCCTCAGAGAAAGTGAGTCTGAGCCCAAACACATGGCGTACAGAAAACAATTTATTTTATGGTCACGAACCTCCTCAGCTGCTTAGAAAAAAGCAAGTAGATGATCAAGTTACTTGCACGCTCAATAGCCTCCTATGTTGCAGATTACGAGAAGGTTATTTAATAAAAAAGACCGCCATGCGCGACGGTGCTTTAGAAATATGTTTCGTACTACCATGGAAAACTCACGTTTATGTAGAATATCTGGTGACGTGTCCACGATTCTCAAAATCACTTTCAGTTTGTAATAATCTTCAATATACCATTACAATAGAGGCTCCATATGAGTTTTTGCATGACATCACGTGTTTGTCTAAGAAGCCTTTAAAATCGCAATATAGGCAGAACATGGTGTCTCGATTTTGGAGTGCTCTTACCTCGTTGACCGAGGGCGACAATATGCTGTCACATTTTAGTTGGTTTCCTGGCATGGGTTGGACCTGGTACAATGTACCTGATACGATACGAAGCGGTATGCCATTATTTTACATGCCTACGTCCTCATCAAGTTCAATCCAATTGAGGTAAACATTCGTTCATTTATATTTAAGAACAATTCTAGTAAAAAAAAGGAAAGAAAAAGAATATTTTGCGTAATTTTTTTAGCGATGCTGCATGTCCACAATTCGGCCAAATCTGGCAGCCGGTGGTTTCACTGGACCCGCAGCAGTGGCCGCGCTGGCTGCATTCTCAACGCGTTACTCTCATTCTCATCCACGATCGACCGCTCTCGAAGCACCTACACCAAGCCAATCAAAGCGGTCGCTTCCAAAGCGTGCAGTATCGACAAGCTGCAGCTGTGTTGTACGGCATGTTGAAAAACTGGGCGACCTTTGTCCTCGTGGAGAACCACACCTACGTCCAGTTCATTCACAGAGAACCGGACAAGCCACCGATCTTCTTCTGCCTCATAAACATAGTCTGCAAGGCCCTTTGCGTCGTCTTAAACGTAGCTTTTGCTGCTGGTACCGAGGGTAACGTTCGCCACAACGTCATGGTCGATCTCTTGGAGAGATTAGCTCAACTCACGCTTCCAAGCAGAAGAACGGAGCAGAGGGAGATCTCTTGCTGCATCATATTGCACAAAGCGTTAGAAAAAATTTTAATTAGATACGAAAGGATGCCGATCGATCTCAGTACCGTCATCTTTCCCGACGGTTCGCAAATCATTGCAAGGAACGCGTCGATCGCCGGGGGCAGTCTAACTACTACACTCAGCAGGTACTTGTATCACACGAGATGGCTGTGGCTGCTGAAGAAACCTTTGCTACAGACGATGCCAGCGATCACTTTGCCGAGACTGAATGTCGCAGCCGTAGCTAGAATCTTATCGACTATTACAAAGTATAGAATCTACTTGGAGGTTTAAAAATTTTTCAAATTCAAAATCAGATTTAAAGCTACTTTTTTATTTCAGAATTCGCCTGGCTGAAGGCTTTAATTTTGCTTACTCGGCAGCGGGTATAATAAATACTGTGATGGAAGTACAAATGAAAGATCCTGGAAATAGCGATTCGACGTATCCTTGTATAGTACAATATATTTTATTTCCTCCTCATGTTGCGGTGGGCCCAGGAGCAGAAAAAGATAGTGGTTCTGAAGACGATTCAGATGAAGGTGATCATTTAAACGATCAGACCTACACACTTCTGTATACCGTTTGGTAGTAGATAACAAATTTCTTGTTTTTTATCAGGTACTGCGGATGGAGAAAATGGTATGGATGATACTGAAGCCAATGGAGATTTCCAGATCGTTATGGAGGTTTGGATAGAACCCCAATGCGGTTATGTACAGTCTGGGGAAATGAAAAAATCGGCATACATGCATTTGCTTAAATACCAAGAACTTCCTGAAGCTGTAAGTACATAACAAAATATTAAATTTTTTTATGGAGAAAATTACAAATGTACAAGTTTTTTTATTTCAATTTTTACCGTCCAATCAATTTTTTGGCAAAAATAATGATTTCATTTAGATATGAAAAGTATTTGTTCATGTTATTACCATGTCTTGCAAATAAGTATTTTATTGTAACTAATAAAATAAATACAAACGCTTTAATACAATAAGAGATGATTAGACGCCCAAGCCATAGGTTGTCTCATTTTTTCGAATAACTCCGCGACAGATAAGATATCTAATATTTCCAATATCGTGGACTCCTGATTACACGTGATTCTTGAAGAATGTGTCGATCAATTCAATTGAAATAAATCAATTTCCAAGTTAAAATATAATGCAAGTAAAAGAAGCGTTATAACGCCAGTAAATTGGCAGAAAATTTTTGTTGTATCCACGAAGATTTGATTGCCGTCAATCTATAACATAATTTTACTGATTTTTTTATCAATAAAATTTTTTTTTTAATTGAGAGCACTATTCTTTAATTTTTAGTATAATATTTATTTAGTTAAAGGACTCTTCCCCTATGTTGCTTAAGGTGGTCTTATACCTAATCGCTCCTGAAGTCAAAATTACCTGAAAAAATTAATTAAAATATAATTACTATAAAATAAAAGATATGCATCACTAATATAACTTATTTCTAATACAAAAATACCAAGAGATAAGTATCTTAATCCACTTTATGCATAATTGTCATTTTAGAAAAATTAACTGGTGAGTAAGTTTTCTAAAATGACATAATTCTGCATAAAGTGGATTAAAAAACGAATCTCTTCGGATTTTATATTAGAAATAAATTATATTAGTGATACATATACTTTATTTTATAGTAATTATATTTTGATTTATTTTTTCAGGTATTTTTGGCCCCAGGAGCCATTAGGTATAAGACCGCCGACATTATTAAATAATTAAAGTACTTCGTAGATAAAAAATCAAATTTTTCTCAGTATACCAAAAGCAATTACTTTTCTTTAATTTTGTATTTATTAAAATCGATCATAATCATAAAAAGTAAAGGTTCATTATTTTATTTTTACTTAAACCTTGAATAATGCAGATCGCGTGACTACTCCTACTAGGTGGTTCAAAGTTGAACAATATATTATATTAAGGTGGCTCAAAGTTGTCTATACATTTTTTATTTATTTCTATACAAAATTTCTACAAATTTTTTACAATTCTTCACATAGTATAATTTGAGAAGCAATATAATATAAAAATGAGTCATAAAAATTAAAACTGAATGAAAAATGAAAAAAAATTTGTTGTACCTTCAAGGGCCCTTTTTTCATATTATATTTTTTCTCAAATTATAATATATGAAGTAAGTATTGTAAAAAAACTGTGAATATAAGTAAAAAAAAACGCCGAAGTCGCCTTAAGAGATAAAAGCTGCACTATATTAATGGATTTGAATAAAATGTGATTAAAAAAGTTATCTAACTTGATGTTAAAAAAAGAGATTCTGTGAACACTGAGTGATAGTTTAAAATAATCTCTACATAATTGATTCTAACTATTTATTATTATCATTTTAACACGAACTCTTGATAAAGATACACCGTCTGCAATTTTAACTCCCCGTATTTTCGAATCTCACGTTCCTTATATGCAAGTAAAATATAAACGAGAAAAAAGATGAATTTCCCCTAGTTAGCGCATGTGTGAAGTAAATGGAAAAGCTCCTGTCTCTCTCTGACCCGCGTTATCGCACTGCGGCGACGCGGCTTGTCGATAATGCCCGTAATCGGTAAAATAATTTATCCTGACCAGCAGTTTTCTGAAGTGGTTTATTTTGTCAGGTAGGCGAGCTATAGCGGGCCCGAGCATGTAACCGCGCAGGCGCGCGCGCTATCTCGCTCGACAAACAGCCGTCAAAGATATTGAAGATTTTAGCCGCACAAGGAGAGAAAAGAGTGCAGCCGGGGCACCGAGTTGCGACAATGTTGTTGTTATCATACAACTTGTGCTGCTTTTTCGGTCAATCTTTCTTAATCCTGCAGTTTCATCGTTTATAGAAATAACTGGAATTCATTATAGTAGGAATTAGAGGGATTTTTCTTTTGATAGTGGATGAGCATAACTATGTGTTCTGAATGTAGTAGTTTGTATCCATTCTCAACATTTTAGATGCAATAACAAATTAATTAATTTGATTTTTTTTAAGAGCCCATATTTTACATGCGTCCTTGTAAAATGAACATGATTTAAGAAATATTTAATAAAAATGGAAATCGTACAAAAATATTATTAAATAAAAGATTATTTTTTTTGTAATTATTTGCAACACGGCAATATCATGAAATCATAAAAAGTTATTTATTTATTATTTAATATAGGAAAAATAAAAACACAAGTTTAATACGTAATGATGTAAAATATCAAATGCTGATCCAAAGTAATTTACAACAAATATTACTGATATTAACGAATTTATAAACGGTATACAGATATATATCTTATATAGATTTCTTAAACGAAAAATATCTCGATTTATATTGCGAAATGTCTTTGAAATCTTGCGTAATATTATTTAAATAATCAAAACAATGTTTGAAATTGAAAAATAAAAGTATTTTTTTTTATTTAACTAATTTTTTTTAATTCAATACATAAATGAAATATTACACGTAATTTAATAAATTCGGAGATGAAATATTGAAAAATCTGTGTTAAATTATAATCCTTAAATTGTTATATAAATATAAATCAATGGAATTAAGCATGTGCCGTTTATATATTTGTTATCTTTATAATATAAATTACGTCATCCTATAATTTTGTGATGAATCAACGTGATAAAATCTACTTCAAATTAGTGTCAACCATTTTTTATAGATAGCATTAATACAAAAATTATTGATGAACAGGTATTATTTTCTAATATAAGTAAATATAAATAATCTTCCGTATACTTGCCTTAGTTTCAATCCACTATTAAAACTAAATCATTAACTGTTAAAATTTGTGAATCCTCGATTAGTCAGTGTCCATTGCGTCAAAAGGAAGGAACTATTAATCTTGAGTAAATATTACAGTTTTAAACGGAACTTGTTCCCTTATCACATTCCCTCGAGAATCTATGAAAAATTTTCAAAGAAATTTAAGGAGGATAGCAATGAGGTATTTGGGGTAGATTACCTGGACTGTGAGAAAATCAATATTTATTGAATTCAAACAGCATTTAAAAACAATTAAATTTTATTTCGTTTTAATTGTTTATTGAATTATAACGATAAAAATACTTTAAAATTGAATGACTGTTGTTTTTAAATCTTACTCACAAGACTACATATTGATATATATTTAGTTATTATTAGCAAAGTAAATAACGTTTCTGATAGATTGGAAAAGAATTTCATTAATTTCATTCACGTTATTTTAATAAATAAACAATAATACCCAGAATATTGTACATTAATCTACAGTAGCTATACTTTTAATTGGTTTCTCATAGTAAAGTATTTTTAAAATTTACAATAAACAAACGGGATTTTGGTAGACTAGTGACACATACATATTATAAGCTAAATATAATTTAAAATTTTCAAAAAATTTGCACTCTTTAATGTGTGCGTTGTCTTTTGTATTTAAATTTGACTAAAAATGTATAAATCGTAACATATGACCAAATTGGAAAAGTCATTAATGTAGTATATAGAATAAATGATTTCATTTTCTGAAAAAAGAAATTACAAACAACATTTATTTCCATTCGATTGAATATCCTTAATATTTAATGCCATATAGCAACGAACTTCAAAGCAAAAAAATGTTTGGAGATGTTTTCTTGGTATGATATAAACTAGTGTAAAAAAAACACGCGTATAAAAATTTCCCTAACAATTCGTTACACATTAACAAAATTTTAATTAAACTAAATTAAATTTCATTCGATATAGTATAATATTCGTCAATAAATTTTGACGCATATAAAATGAAATTTTTTTCATCATCCAAACGGCCAATATACTGTAAATCGATGCAACAACATCGACTCACCTATACACGCGCCTCCCGCTCCCTTCGCGCGTCATCTAGGGCCCTCCTAAAACAAACAGGTGATCATCACCTCTCTCTCTCACTCTCTCTTCCGTCGTCCGTGCACGCACGTATGTATAACTCACACAAGCGGCAGTGTTATCGTTATCGGGGCGGGGCGGCCGATATCGATGAGGTGGAAAAAGAAGGACCAGGGGACGCTCGTACGGACTTTTCCTATCAGCGCGCCGGGTATATATAGGGCCCGCCGTCTCGGCTGGGCCCTCTAGTGACCCCTCGCGCTCCGCATCGAGCTGAAGCTTCCTCCTGCTCATCTGACATCTCACCTCTATCTTTCTTGCTCTTCCTTTTTTTTGGTTCGTGAATTTTGGAATTTTCCAACGAGTATAACCGGGTAAAGTGCTTCGATGGAGTAATTTTTTTACGGCGTTTGGTGACAGTGTCGCGAGATCTCGTAACAACGCGAAAGTGCGGTATCATGTTTTCTTTTTTTCGCTTTTACATTTCGCGCGGTCCTGATTCGTGTTCGGCTGTTTCGTGTGTACGCGATGCACGCGCGCGGCTCTTCGACCAGTGATACTGCGTTTTTTCAGAAAAGAATTTTTGATAAAATTTTAGTTTTTATTTCTCGTCGCTTTTGCGCATACTACCGCGATAACTAATATTGGATTTTACTTAGATTTATTTAAAATTTGCATCATTACCTCGCATAATCGGTCACATTTTCATTTGAATTAACTATATAGATTTCAAAAATTCATCTATCGAAACATTATTTGATTCGAGATGGTTATAAATTTTTCAAAATAATTTCTCGCATTGTCAAGCTCCGTTAAATAAAGGCGTATCCACAACAACGAGAAAAAGTGCAAAGTGTCGTCGGCGTAAAAGTGACGAAATGTGCCCCCATGCTTGATTGCTCGGCGCGCGCGCGCGTTATGTAAGTTGAGTCTCGTCGTTCGCGCGATTCTCGAAAAAGAGGAGAGAAAAAAAGAGGAACACGCGTTTCCTCGCTACAATAGAGACACTCACGCGCGCCTTCCTCCGTGAGATAACGCCCCCCGGTTTGCTCCGAAAGCGAGAACTTTTCGGGAGCGTCCGCGTCGCAGTCTCTCGAGAAAAAAGAGGCATACCGCAGATAAAAAAAAGTCCACATCGCGGCAGGTATACGACGCGATAACAGCCAGTCGCCTTATCGATCGAAAGCCACCTCAATCTCTCTCGCCTACAGTGAATCACAACTATACGGGGAGATAATAAATTGGTTGAGTGTAGAAAAAAAGACGAAAGAACGGGAATTTTGCGAGTGGTACCTTGCGCGCCGAGGTGCACGGGACGAGAAGAGGATTGCGGCCGAATCTCGTCGTAGTATACGTGTTATATATACCCAGTTGTAAAGCGCGATAAAAATTAATGACGCCATGGTATTTCGTGTACGTGTGTACATGTGTCGTGCGCGCGTGCGGGAGAGGTGCGAGTCTCTCTGAAGATTAGAAGGCGAGCATCGCGCGCTCTCTTTTTCCTGCGCGAGTGCTACGCGGCTTTGTATTGTTGATAACGGTAACGCGAGTAGAGGTGCGACAGGCATTTTGTCGAGAGTGGTATATCGCAAGTGGCATCGTCGATTTCTTTTTCTTTTTTTTTTTGGTGAGAATACTGGTATTTTTTTGTAATGTAATTTTTGTGTTTTTTTTTTCGCTAATGCGCGGGAAAATGTTGCAAAGTATATATATCTTTTGTGTAAGAGTTAAAAGCAATTTGTTTTCATATTTAAAAAGCTTTCATCACCGCGCTTAATGCCGATGCCATATGGCATGATGGCTTTCGATATTTGTCAAAATCGTGGGGTAATGGATTCGCCGGAAGTTCCGAGTAAAAACACGTGTATCACGGATTATATCAAACTTTTTTATATATTCGGAAAAGGGAATATGAGATTGTCAAGGTATACTTGCGTCGAGTACAATTAAAACTTTCGTATATCAAAATCTGTAATTTCGAAATATAATACAAGATTGTACTGTTATCTTTATTGCAGTTATAATCGCGCGATAATTCTAATTTTCTCACCTCGAAACTTTCTCGGAGGGACGTGAATTTTATTTTCCAAACTGTTTCTACTTTTGTTTGCGACGATTCAGATAAACTTTATTGCAATAATTGCTTTAAGCTTCGCAATAGCACGCGCTTTGACACATTGCACACAAAAGATAGTCGAGTTGAGACGTTCACATCGTTTAATAAATTCACTAACGCGGCGTAATACGTTTTCTCGGCACTCGTACTGTGGTGAATCGATTTTCCCAAAAAAAAAGTGAAAGAAAGATAGAGAGGGGATAAAAACGAGGGCACGGAAGAGATCAGAGAGATAATCGACTGGAATTGCAAATCACTCTTCTGGATTCGTCTTCGCTAATCGGCCGATTAGACCTTTTCGGCTGAAAAATTACCGGGTGCGCTTGCGTTGGAAGAGGGGATCTAGACAGTGGGCATCAGGGCTCCGAGGAATTTGCCAGATCTAACTCTTCCAGCTCGAGCTCGCCCGGCAGAGACAACCTCACGAGGACGGTGACGAGAGCCACCAAATCGATTCTTCTTCGACTCGCGTCAGTACCGGTTATCATCGACTGAGGTCTTCGTTCAAGATAGCGGTTGCCAGGGAGCAGAAAAGGAACGAAAGAGAGAGAGAGAGATGGAGAGATATACATACAGATCCAATCGGGGGTTCGAGGTTCAAGTGGAGTAGTGGTCTCTGCGCTTTGTGATAAAGTGAGATTCAACTCCTCCGACTTATTCCTGGGACCCCGTATCATCATTGCCGATTTCCTTCATTCAAAAAGTAACCCCCATCTGAAATTGAAGATCTCACAAATTACTATTTTTGTGTAATTATAACTTTCTTTGAATATTGTTATTTTTAGGAAAATGTACTTGTGAAATATTTTGTAATTTTCTCCATATTATATATATACATAATTTATTTTACTTATCATGTGTTGTAACATAGTATAGTTTTGTATTGTTTTTAATCAGTAAGTTATTTATTTTATTATTTAATAAATGGAAAAATCTAATTTACTTATTTATTATTAATTTATTAAAAAATGTTAAATAGTTACACGTGAATTAAATATTAGAAATAAATAAAAGTGTGCTTCTTTCTTGTAAAAATGAAATTTCATTACGGAATAGCAAATAACCTATACACAATTTCACTTTTTCTTTAAAGACTATTTTTAATCGTTTTCACTATAATGTTATTAGATTTTTCCATTTAAACTGTACATTTATAAGTATATAATAAATATTGTAATCTTAATTATGCAATGTATAATTTCTCATATTATTGTCTATCATGGCATAAAAATAAAAATATACCTGTTCTAATCTACTTACTCTTTAAACTTTTTTATCAATTCTATATTGGGCGGTGGTAATTGAAAATAATAGTATTAGATTAATCATAAAATTGAATAATATTAACATTATTTATGTGTAGCCCTCCCTAAAAGATGTAGCTATCACTTCAGAGTACCGTTTCACCATTCGCGTATCTTTATGTTTTGTACTACTTGTATATAAAATTAAAAGTATTACTATATTTAAAATTTTTAGATTTTTAACGAAAGAAAATAAAAGTTTCTATAGTCTAATTTAATTATTTTTTGTTATGCTATTGTTTCAAATGGAGTCTATTTTTAATGAATTTTCCTTATATTTAGTGCAGTAATAAAATATAACGATCCAATAGGATCAGAGGTGATTATTTATACCTTTCTCTTTTTTTTTCTCTGTATTTAAATTTAACGAAGATCTGACCAGTTTGTCAATTGCTTTATCTTAAAAACTTGATTTGCTTCATCTGAATTATATAATTGACAATCAATACATTAAAAATTGCATCGCATAATCCTTCCCCGTCAAACAAATCACTCATCTGCATTTCGAATCGACACTGTAGATTTTGAAGATAGACCAAGAATGCATCAACGCGATCCTGACCCTGGAGCACCTGAATCTCATGTGCCAAGTGTCGCCGCTCGAGAAAACCTACGACGTCGGCAACAGCGACCAACCTTTGCAGCCAGCCGAACCGGCCACCACTGGTACCAACCACAGCAACAATAACAACAACAATAACGCCGGCAATGGGACAAATCTAGGAAAGGCGTCATCAAGACGGCCGACGTATCCGGACGTCGCGGAAAATCCGCTTGCCGACGATCGCATTCGCTCGATGCAGTTCGATTTTGATACGCTCAGCATTCTGCCCAAGTGCCAGCAGGCTGAGCTGATCTTCTCTATGTTTGCCGATGGTCAGACACCCCTATCAGCATTTTTTATTCTCTCTTTTTCTCTGTCGTGCATTATTCGGAAAACTTGATTATTCTGCATTATTGGTTTACTTTAGACAAAGGAATAATTTTTATTTTTATTTTATTTTGAAAAAAAAAACATTTCGTTTGTTTAAAGTAGAAGCAAAATTTTAACCTTAATTTCATTGATAGTACGAGTAGGACGTATATTAAAAGTTAACGTGAATTCATTGACATTTCAATTATCGCATTCTGTAACAATTATCAGATGTCAACGATCAACACCAAGGAGAAACCAACGCCAATATAATTCTGATGGAAGGCCTATTGAACCATATCAAGAGTTTGCATAACAAGGAACTGATTTTAAGTCCTGCGGATTCGGACCGGTTCACACAAATGCTTTCAGTTAGACCTAGAGAAGAAGGGACGAAGACATTTTATTGCAATTATGGTAGACAATATTTATATTAATTAAAAAAAATAGCACATTCTGCAATAAGGGGAGCAAATGAACTATTTCAAGGAAGGGTGAGGTGTTAAGCGCTGAAAAAACACCTCAATCAAGTCTGAAACAGTTTTTCTTCCCGTGTTACACACCGTAATTTTTATAAAGATATCATCATAGGACCTTTTTTGATGCATGGAAATTGAGGATTGGGCATAGATATCCCCGTTCTAGCGAGAAATAATAACATTATCTTTCGCTTTTTCGGAGCACGCTCGAAATGCATGATTTTTCATTCAACGTGAAGGCATCAAAAAAGGCTTATTTCATGTTCGCGTTGAAAAAAAAACCTTTTATTCACGACTCCACTAATTATAGTGGCTATTAAGCCACTTTTTGACTTGAAAAGTCGGACAGAAGTAGCATTTATTCCCTCTAACCATTTATTTCCTGTTTAGCGGGAATAATGGATATTATTCTCTGTTTAGCGGAAATAATACATATTATTCTGTGTAAATTTTTGGTTTTTTGGCTTAAGAACTTCTTTTTTGCACCGCACCGTCACCGCTCGCGCCACCGTCAACACCGCGGCACATTTAAACAAATTGTCTCATACAGTCCCACTTTACCAAGTCCACAAAGTGGCCACGGTTGAGTCGTGAATAAAGTTTTATATGTAACGCGGGAGTAAAGTCGATTATTCTCTTGAGGATTACTGCCATCGCACCCGCGGGGATAGTTTGCGACTTTAGTCCCTTGTTGCATAATGTACTATTTTCTATCTCTATTAAATGTTTTATTATACGTGTCCCTATTTAATAAACATTCGTGGGCATCTTCCTTTGACATTTCCATCGCATATTCAATAAATTAAATTTAGTATCACTAGTCTCTTAACTACAAAACTAACAAAAGACACTAAGACAATGATTAATTATCGTCGACAATACAAACCCTCAGAATCGGAGAGAACGACGAGCGCGTCTCTGTACCCACGCTGGCGCTGCTTCGTGAAGGGCATCAGCGTGACGCACGTGATAGTGACGCTGCTTCCGGCGGCCGAGAGCGACGTCCACCTGATCACCAACCCCGACGAGAAGACGTCCGACCGTCAAACTCTCGCCACACCGGTGTTAGACCAGCAGCAGGACTCGTCGACGGGCGAGCAGCACCTCGAGGCCTACGCCGGCGACACCTCGCCGTCCGGCGGCGCGTCGCCGGTCATGCGCCATAGGATTGGTACCGCGGTAAGTTCTCATAGGAGTGAGAGTTGCACCCGTTCAGCGGACTCATCCATTCCCATGTTTGACCGACAGGAGAGCAACGAGTTGGAGTACCTCAAAAGCGCGTTGGCCTTCAGCACGCCAAAGACGTCGACGAGTGCCTTCGAGAAGTCAGTGCCGTCAGCCGACGGGACCTCGCGGAACGGGTTCGTGCTCCCAGTCTACGTGTACGACTGCTCGCTGGCTTTGCTCATCGACGCGCTGATTGAGAAGCTCGACCGGCCACGCTTCAAGGATATTCACCGTGACCACACGTTCAGAGGGGGCGAGCAGTTCCGCGAAGACTTTCTCAACCTGAAGTCGGGCGACAACACCAAGCCCTCGTCGCCGGAACCTAAGAGCGAGGACTCGGATAACGTCTTTAGCGGTACCTATAGTTTTCGATTTTTTTTTAATTTCACCTCAATTTTACCGATGTTAAACATTTGGTATCTCGTGCACAGATCAACGCAACCTCATGGAGCACTGCAAGGTTCTCAGTTTGGCGCACTGTCACTCGTACGTCGTCGCCGTATACAAGTCGCTCGTCCTCCAGCAGCCGCTCAGCTTCGACGACATGGAAGCGGCGGTCGATCAGTGCGAGGAGTGCCTTATTGAAATCAACATCACGGATTACTTGAGAGCCGTGTGCCGGCATCTGGCCGGGTCGCACGCCGAGGACGAGTCGTCTTGCAGCGATATGCATAACATTCACAACCTGATTAAGGACAAATTCAAGAAAATCATCAACGTCGCCTTCAAACAAGTGCCTGTTCATCCGGAATTCTACTATTCTGTGCCTTTGTGGAAGTCTGATAAGATGGCCCATGTACGTGGATTAGAGTTCAGTAGTCATGTCTGCTTGGTTGAGTGCTAAAATAAGGGCTCTGATTTTGTTTCAGGTTGATGGCACACCACACCCGTCTTCCGATAGTGATGACGATGTTCGCTTTACCTTCAATTCGGAAACTATCAGTGGAAATATGAACAACTCTATAAGGAAAGGTACAATGAAGCAGAAAAATATATAAATAATTACCACCTGTTATGTGAATGTATCCCTTTTCTATTCTTTGCTTGGCATGTTAAGGTTCATACTTGGTGCAATCGGTAAGTCATCTTGGTCCAGTGATGTGGTCAGCCAACGGTCTGCACGAACGTCCAAAGCTCTCAGAGAGCTCTGGCTCCAGCGAATCTTTTATAAGTGATCTGCAGACGGACCCGCATGACGGCCAAGAGCAACCGCTGTTTCTTCAGCTCAACTGTTCCATTCATTCCAAATCAAGTTTCTCCAGCACTTCCGTGAAACTCCTTCCAACTTGTTTTACCGAGATTGCGCAGAATCTCGATGACTATAATCTTAAGGATTCCTCGTCGTCGAGCTTAAAAGTTACCCTTGATATTATATGTTTGAAACTGCCGAAAGAAGTACTAGAGGTAAATGTGAAACATGTATTTATAACCCAAAGGTTTATTTTTAAATGCTTGTCTGTATGGATGATAGAAAATAAAATACTTTTCGAATTTTCAGGTGAGCATTGATCATACACCAGCTGGTTTAAGAACCACTTCGTACTGCAGTGAAGGTAGTATGCGTGCAGGTACCGAAATCAACGAGTGCTCCTTTGACAGACTTCAGTCCACTGAAACTGATCACATTTACGAAGGGATGGCCAATCTGCCTTCTCATCAATATGCCGCCATTACTAGTCTAGTCGAAGAGATCAATTGGTTGTTGAGAGACGAAACTGCCGCTGTGCTACTGGATCGACCTTCGCCTACCGAGGAAACGCTCACTTTCGTTGCCCAACACGTTACGGATTCGAATAATAGGACTAGTTGTTACATGGATAAAGTGCCGTTGCACTTCGTTTTTTCGTCCGAGAGCAGTTTGCCAAGATTCATTGAGGAGCTCAAGAAGCTTGCGATAGATCGATACTGCATTCGCCAAGAAGGAACTCTGTTTTACTTCGTAAAGAAATCAGAAAATGATAACGATGTCAGCTCACATAACAATGTTGAATTGTTATCTTTCAAAAATGACCAAAATGAAGATAAACATAAATGTAAGTTTTTAAGGAAAAATTGATCCATTAATAATACATTATTCTCAAAACATCTTTTTATATTCTTTTAAAACCATCTTTTTAAATGTTTAGTGTACGAAGATAATACTGTCTTCAATGTTGAAGACTTGCAACCCCATTCTTCACAAGTAAGGAAGCAAGACTCTGGTGATCCTCCAGGTTGTCATTCAGAAATCTCAAGTATAGGCGATAATCAAATGGGAACAGATGATGGATACGAAGGTGATAGTAGTGATTCCGAAGACGAATGCCAATGGCTTATCGATTTAGACCGCCGCCGAGATCTCCTACCAAACTTTTGGTTGATACTACGCCTCGAAAGTGGCCATGTCAATGTATTTTTTCATTGTCGTTTCCTCGAACTTACATCACCTGAAGTCGACCGTTATCAACAAGTACAAAAGACTGCAGTGGTGCAAATTAAGAATATTTGCCGCAGGGTTAATCAGTATCTACTATTACGAGACTTGCACGATAAGCGGATTTGTGATCCGTTGTTAGAGCAAGAATCAATCGAAGATCATACGTGGAAGAATGTTGAAAACAACGCCGACACGACATCGACGTCTGTCCATGCTCAAAATCATGGTAACATTGAAAAGTTTCTATTAATTTTATCTTTTGATTTATTTCTTCAATTAAAAATATATCAAGGGACCTATAAATAATATTAAAATATTACAAAATTAATGTTTAATTATTTATGCAACTAGCTTCAAACATCTCAGCGGGTATGTTCAGGTGTCCAAAGGTATGTGAGGTCCCATTTTGTCTCCACCACCGATTGAAAACTGGACCAGGTAAAACGGGTCTGTCTCGCGGTATTAAAGCGCTGCAAACTGTGCTAAACCGTTTCTCTGTAAACAATCGTGCCAATATGTTCGTTTATCAGGAGAACAACGGTAATGTATTTTACTTGCGTTTGCAAGAGCGTACAAGTGACGACAAACCGTTGCAGAGTAATAAGCTTTCGGAAAGTGATGAGAAACTCATGGTATCGCGCAGTAGCAGTATAGCTTCATTGTCACAAGCCAAAAGTCTGGGTGTTTCGGTAGATCAGACATCGATGTCCTCGGGCACGGCCATGGATTTACTAAGGCCAAGGGTCAGATCGTTCGGCGAGAGAGAATCTGACGTATTAAACAAATCTGGAGATTCAATAATTCTCATGGTAAATTTTATCCTTCTACCTTAAAACTATTTTTTGTAACACATTTTTATTGGCAAAAACATTTGTTATTGAACAGGTACATGGTATATCGGAAGCAGGTCCAGAAGTAAAGAGCGAACTTGTGCAAGTATTACAAAATCGTTTAGACGACGCTGTATTAGAAGTACTCTCAGTTATGTTAGCAAGAAATCCTATGTGCAAACTAACTCCGTCAGATGTACATTTCATCCAAAAACAATACCGTCCTCCTGAAAGCGTCATACGATTATCCGTGCAAAAGCGCTGTTTACGCCACTTAGGAGCTCTTGCTTACTATCTTCGTCAGAATATACTTCAATTCTTATACACGCCTAAATACACAGATACCAGAGCACATTCTCATTTTCAAGATTACTCGCAGCCGGAAGGATCAAATAAGAGAGTACCTGAAAGCGATATTTTTCTTTATAATCAGAGCCATTCAAGTGGTAGCAGAGGAATAGCTTGCATCGCAATAGCTGTTGTTAATGATAAAGGTGATATAATTGCTACTGAAAATGAAAATGTTTTTGACAAAATGTTTCCTAATTGCCCTGATGTTGGCGATTTTGAGGACATTGTCTCTACAAATGTATATTGGGGTCAAAACTGTGTAAGTAATGAATATTCATAAATTTTCATAAATCAAAATAACATTGGAACAATTTTCATAAAATTTTTTTATTGAAAATATTTTGGTAGGAAAAAAATGATGAATCATGTTCAAAAGCATACGTTGAATTTCGTATATGGAAACAAGGTCGAGTCAATTTAGAATCTCTTGCACAAAAGTTGAAAGCTGCTGCAAAACATGCGAATTGGGACTTGATTACTGAATACAATTTCTTACCTACGCCATTAGCTGAACCTCTCTCTGACGATCCCGAAGATATTGATGATATTTATATGAGAAATGACCCATTAGAACTCAATAATTATGAATTAGGTAAACCAAGCTACTTTATTTTGTATAAATATTTTAAAAAATGAAATAAATTAATGATTTTTTATTAAGGTGTAAAGGGAAAGTTGAAAAAAGTATACCATACGACGTTGGCTTACTGGTTTCAGTTTGCATTAGATTTATCAGTTCCAGCAATAAAAAAACACGTGGTTAAGCTTGAAAGGCGGCATGCATTACCAGTAATACTCAAAGAATTACAGAATCTCGTGCATAGTCATGCACTGGATACGACGGCACGGACTTATATTCAATGGAGTAAACAACCATTTATTGAAGATGGTTTAACGCAGGATGAGCTATTACTCAGTAAAATTGTCGAAAATGCAGACGGTAACGTCAAGTGGTTATCAAAGGCTGCTGAACAAGAAAACACCGACGACTTAATTTTCTTGCCATATGATGCTAACAAGGAAAATCAGGGTATGTACGTTAGGAGTATCTTAATTGCAAGAAATTTTAGCCAATGGAAAGCATCTTCCAGTGACAAAATAGAATCGGAACAACTTATTCCGAAAGGTATGTTTCTTTTTCAAATAAGTGAAAGAGTAGTCGATATTAATTTTAATATTTTATAAATATTTAATGGGTCTTTTCAATTTAGTTACAGATCAAAAATTACTTCAGAAATATAATCCTCTGATTTTGAAAAAGACCTTTGTTCCTAGACAAAGGTTACTACTTGCTAAAGTACAAAGTCAACATGTAAGTTAAAAAAATTATTAAATTATTTCTTATAAAAATATTTTATTTGATTACAAATGGATAATGTATTAATTGTTCTAACAGATAATTCTTTACACGTACAATTGGTCAAAAGAGCGTTCTGAAAAATTAATAAAGCAAGTATCGAACTTAGGTTTGTGGTTATCCTCAAGATCGAATCTCTACTCAAATATAATAATGCAGAAATTAGGAATATTTCATCACCAACCGTTGCGGAATTACGACCGAGAAGACCAGAGTATGAATCCTCAATACTATCAAATATCAGATATGGAGAGTCTTACAAAGTTTCCTAACGGTACTCACGGTGATAAAGAATGGCAAAGAACAGGTACCCGCGGACAATTGGGTAAGGGCAGCATAGGGCTCCCGTGGAATCAAGTGATGGGCCAAGTGATGCGTGATGCGAAACCCAATGGCCAATATCCGCCTAATATTACTGATCCGGTGGTCAAAGCTGCTTACGATTTCCAAGAGCTTCGTCATAAAGAAAAGAAAACTAAAGGTATTTTTTAAACATTATATCGTATGTTTCCATGAATTTTTTCTTTTAGTTGGGAATAAAAAATGTCTTTCTTTCGTTTTCTTTTTTTAGACGACTTGAACAAACTGCACACCATGTGGCAAACCCGTGGCGCAGTTCCGAATATACCAATCTCAGTGGCCACTCTCAATACATTCAAACAGCATTCACGACTCCTTCATTACTGTCATACGCCACTACTGTTCCTACCAACTTGGCGATTGCAATCGGCAGCTACAAGAGATCACTCTATAACACCACCACCGTTTTACCTGACGCCCAATTCGCAGCAGCGATCGAGAACAACTAGTGATGCTTCCAACAAAAAAATAATTTCGGAATGGCACAAAGAAATTTGCGAATTAATGCTAAGTGAATATAAACAATATCTACAAGTACTAGGGTTTAATCCTATTCAAATCGAATCACCTCAGAAAACGTAAGTATTTCATTTTCCTTGTAATAAACTAGATAATATATACAATTTTTTATTTCCCGTAATTTTATTTTCAGTCAAGGGATCAGCGTTCACAATCCCATCTTTTATCTTAAAAAAACTATGCTCGGTGGGATCCTATTGTTTGAAATCCACTTGTCCGAACCCTTTTTCGTTGTTAAATTGCGAGTTATAGAAGTAAGTAGGTTGCAAGCCAAATCTAGCAGTGCCTTAGTCAATCAGGTAATTATGAGGAAATTTAACTGAATATCCTTAAAATTAGTCAAAATTTTTAAAATAATCTTTAAATTTTTAGTTCATGTTGAGTTTTGTGGATGTCTGTGATAAAATAAAAATAAGTATGCATTTACATTCTTTCACATACGATTTTCATTTGCGATGTATTCATTCGTACATCGCTGGAAATTCTCAATGGTCTTTGAAACACAATTATCATATCACAAACTTTTTGGACGACTTTAACAAGTACTACAGTAAAGCACCTAATTATGCCAGAAATTTAATACATAGCGGTATGTTTTTTTTCTATTTTCATTATCATTATTATTTCAAATAAGATTTCGAACGCCCGTCAGTACAAAAGAATTTTCCATTTAGGCATCGTCACGGTGAGCAACTTAGTAACACCAGCGCATACTCTGTATCAGTACCTTCTTTCTCACGAGAAGACCTATGGTATGCAGGTGTTCTCGATGTGCGACGAAACAGACGAGTCGCATCGCAGCGAGTACGTCTTAGTAAGACTGCAAAGCACTCCTCTTGTCAGTTATCACGATGCCCAAGATACAAAATATACGGATGACTTCGATGTCGCTCTGATTGTCACCTGGCTAGAACAATTCGCCCAGCTGGACAATCGCGAAATTACCCTCAAATACTACCTCATGCTGACGAGCAAGCGTGAGCTGTATCCAAAGCGCGAAGTAGAGAACAACAATAAGATCGGCAAATTCCGCACGGTTTACACGGTGGTGAAATCGATGACGAATTCGCAAGTTGACAGTCCCTCAGAATCGAGTCCCATCTCTGCAGCTTCGCCGTATCCTAGCAAACACATCAAAAGCGAACTGATGTCGAACTCGAGTGATTTTCAGACAGAGGTAGGCATCTTTAGATGAGTGAAAGCTAGTTTTAGTTTTCTATTTGTCCTTCTCATTGTTATTTTAACATTTTTTTCCACAACTAAACAAAAATTGTTGGAATCATGTTTTATGTTTCGAACTTATATTGCGCACAGTAATTTTACTTTATTATACTTACAGGATATGAATAATACCGAATCTCTAGGTTCATTGCGAGAATGCAAGAGTCTGGATTCAGAAAAGCAGGAAGAAGAGATAACAAGCCCGCAAGCACCGACACCGCCACCCGTGCCCGACTCACCTCTCGCCCCTCACGTCGTCAGCTCCAGCAATTCAACTTCCACGGCGAACCTTACCCAAATCCGCCAGGAGTCCGTCAACTACCTTGGCTACTATTCGTCGCACGAGCAGCTGATGCAGCAGCTGATCATGTCCCAGGCGGCGGCCGCCCAGCAGCACATTCGCAACATGGTAGAACAGGGTGCACTACACTGCCGTACCCACCTGCTCTGGAATCGACTGCTCGAGAGCAGATCCTTGATGACGTACGCGGAATTCACAGAATTGCGCTCGCTGGCCTCCGTCGAGCCGCTGTCCCAACTAGACCCCAGACTGAGTCCTCTGCTGAATCAGCCTATTGGCTGGTACCAGTCACTTGCCAAAGTTCTGCAGAACAAGTATCAGGAGTACCACAAGCAGTTCAACGCGCCCGACGGCAACGTCACCCATCACCTCATACTGCACCCTAATTACGTGCAGGCTTTCATGATGCTGACCATCGATTTGCATACCTCCCGGGGTGTAAGTAATTTAGCTGTAATTTTTTTTTTCTTTTTCGATCTTTGATGTAAAAGAATGTACCGATAATTTAGAATTGGAAAGCTTATTGACTACTTACGCAACAATACAGTTTATTATTTTAATTAATATATTTGGAACATTTGATAAAAAGCTTAATAAATTTATGAATACTCTAACGGAGAGTTACGAGAAAATCAATAAACACTTTAATAATGAAAATTTACGTTTCAGGAGCTGTACGCTGTATATAGAAAATCTGAAGAGATAAGAAGTACACCATTTACTATAGGAGACGTTTACAGCTTAATCGAAGATTTTGTTAATGCCTGTTGTTTCCACTTATGGGTGGGACTTTAATCATGAATATAAACTTTATTTTTTTAAGTTTGAAAACGAAAAGTATATTTGTTATTTGTATATTGTTGTAAATAATAAAAGAAAATATTTTCATGTTAATAGTTCAATCATTTCATGATAATGTTTTTCATAAACCGATTTTTAAGGATAGGGTATGGATGAGAAATAAAGGAACAAAAAAAGAAACTTATGTACAGAAATGTTTTATTCTTAAATTATGCACAAATTGCAATCAATACAAATGTATCTGAAACAAGCAAGTTGGGGGATATCTCAGTTTTTTTTGCCGCCTTATAGTGTGATATAGCGTATATTCTCAGATGTCAAGAGGGGCAGCTAATTCATTTAGGTGTCAATTATACGATAGTTTCATTAACCGGCGTATGTTTTTTTTTCATTATTCTCTCACGTGATTTATTATTCGTTTTCACAATAATTATCAGACACGTCCGATCGGTTGTTGTCATATCCGGAAGAAGAAATACCAGTTTTTTTTTTTTTTATTCTTTAAATTGAACGAGCTTCAATTTAACTTGATCGTTGACCATATCTATTTTTTATAGCTCTTGGTACAGTAAAGCTAATTTATTTGTTCAGACATCCACATTTCTACCAAGTTATAATATAGTAATAAAGGTATGCGCGCACGCTAAGTCTTCGCTTCAGCTAGATATCATAAAAACATGTATCATTCCTTTTCTCTGGCACATCATACATTGGTATCGCTAAGTATAAGTTTACTTTTCCTCTTATAAATCATGTGAAAACAATCGCATTTTGTGAGACCGGGGCGAGGAGCTGTAATATCGATTTCTCTTAATCGATAGATTACAGCGCTTACGCATATACCGCAGCTATAATAAGGTAGAAAAACAAGGAATCAAAAAATATGGGAAAACTGGAAAACGGCGCGAAGCTTACATAGCGGCGGATATTATGTTGAGGAAAAAGTGAACCAACCCTTTATGCGCTAAAGCGCCACTTTTTACTCGGATCCAACTCACCACGCGTGCACAGGCCGCTCTTTCGTTAATTATCTTTTTTTTCTTATCATTTTTTATATTTTTATAATCTTATCAATAGCCAATTTTTGATCGGCGAATATTTTATTAACTAATCAATTAATTAGCACTCGGCATTGAAACATAAAAATCTAGTGTCGTGTTTCAAGTAACTACTAATAATTGTAAACGAAAGAAAAAGAAAAGAATAACTCAATCTTGTATAGCAAAAGAAAAATGAAGGAACATCATTGGGATACCACTTTAATTAGGATTCACTACAGCTGCCGTTTTTGTTTTTCTTTTTTACTTTTTCCAATCTCCACTCGGCTTTCCTAAATATTACATCTTATTCGCCATTTTTTTCTGTTCGTCGAAAGGATCTTGAAATGTTTGCATCGACGATGACCATCGTAATAGTAACGGTGTGGAAACCTGCTCATCCGCCTCTGATTCCGACCAATCGTGGACTCTTCTGTAGACGATTACATTTTCCTTTACTAAGACGAGTTCATCTCGGACGTTAATTGACGCAGGAGCAGCGAACGCTCGACCGGGTTCCATCGTATCTATTCAACGTTTCCGCCTTTCAGCTCGGGCGCACGCTGCGGACATCATTCGGTGAGTGCATTTTGTGTGGGTGTAGGTGGCCACGACTGGCACACCGTCAATAGAGAGTTGAGTATAAAAAATGAGGCACAGTTTCACAATCACGGGGCGAATTTTTCCACTTCTTTCTCTTGCTTCCCACATTCAAAACCGAATTATGCGGCCGCTGCTGCTGCTACTGTTTCCCAATGAATGCGTCCGTTTCATCGAATCGACGACGGCAGTTTTCTGATCTTGACTCTCCGTCGTCGTTCTTTCCTTTTTGTTTAAACTAAACCATGCATGAATATAATACGTGTCCTTAAATGTTTTTTTTTTTGTATTTTTTTTTTTTTAAATCCATTTTATCTTTAAGGAGAATGACCGTCGATTATAAGTGTCGTTATTTGTTTTTTTTTTTCTTATCGGTAGCAAACAGTCTTAATGACGAGCATAGGTTAATCTTCATGTCGCGTTTCAAAAATCGTGTGTAGTCCATTAGTGAGTAGAGGTTAATGCGTCATGTTGCGTGCTGATGTAGGTAGCTCATTTCTTGGGTTTACAATATATATCATTTATATTTATATATATATTCTATATATATCGTGTCACGGGCAGTCCTCGACATTTTTTGTGTTTCTCAGTTACTCTTTTATCATTTTCTTTTTATTCTCACAACGCCTTTTTGTTACTCATTTTTACCGTTCATCATCGTTTAACTTTTTTCATTTTATTTCTTTCGTCTCGTTTAAGAAAATCCTATATAATCTCGCCCATAATGTTTTCTGTCCGTTGTAAACGATCGCTTCCTTTTCTCCATTAGTTCGTCGTGGGGGATGTCCGCCTGGCGCCGTCGTAACGGCTTTGGTGAACCTAGCCACTGGTACCGTTGACCATGGCCTCCTTGGGTTTGCTGTTCTGTGGCACGCGCGGGTAGCGGGATCTCTGTTCGCGTTGGCCTTTCGGACCTTGTTGCTGATTGCTATTCGTCGGCACCGAAACGTCGTTTAACTGTGGGCCGTCCTTGTTTACGACGGTTGAGCCTCCCGACTGGTCCTGGCCTGCGCTGCTACCTAAAACCGACATTTTTCCCAATTACATCTCACTCTTTAGGCCGCGAGCAGCTATTCGAAAAAAAATGATAATGAAATGATATTGCTAATTTTTATTCGATAACTATTATCAGAATGCTTTATCTTTTGTAATAAATTGTTTGACGTGATAATTATCGAGTGAAATCGCAATCCAAGGAATTTACCTCGTCGACTACGGGATGGCGTAGAACTGCGCTGACGATAACGACGTAAGCGCCTTTTTGATCCTCTGGAACCACCTTCCATACTCGATACCGATTCTACGTACATACAAACCATTGTGACCATCTATTAGTCTAATGATTATATTTTCACTTTGCTTTTCCTTTTAGTTACAGGCTTGTTTGTGAGAGGAACGAAAACTCGCACATGTTAGTAGTAGGCATTCAGTTAATGTACCCAATTATGAATTCCCCAACACAGAATTGTTAGATGGTCACAAGTGTTTGCTCTGTTTCTAATAGCATTCTGGCAGCATCCAAGAATTAAACACTATTCTTTTTTTAGATTTAATTGTTTGTACAGTTTTAACAAAAAATGTTAAATGTTATAACATGTTAAATTGTTAGAAAAAAAAACGATTAGAGAAAAAATCATTTAGATGTCAAAATAACATTAGAAAAACAATTTCTATTTAAATTAATAGTAACGTTAATAATGATGAAATTCGATTATTACATGATATCATATATGCAAATATTAGTGATAGTAATTATGTACAAAAATTCAATATTCCATCACAAACATTTAATGAATATTCAGAAACACTGTAAAAATTTTAAGTTAGACTGTACAGACAGTATATCCTTAATTGATAAACCTCTTATCAATAACATTTGCGATTAACGTGCAGGGCTCTTGCATGCTTGCGAGTCGCTCAAGCCGACACAAGTAATATTAGCAGTATCTTCTCGTAATAAATTTAAAAAATCAAAAAAGCACTCGGTTTCTTATTCTTTGTTTCCATACCTCTATCAATGCTTGAGACGTCCTGACTGTCAAGGACCGTATCTTCGTCGTCCGTGGTCCGGCGCCGATCATCCCTGCGGTCTCGTCTTTGGGCAGAAGGACGACCTCCGCCGCCTCCGCCCTGCCTGCCACCGTAACCACCCTGACCACCACCGCCTGAGCCACCCTGGCCGCCCTGATGGCCTCTGGGTGGCAGGTCGCGTACGCGGTCTTCGCTACTGTCCATAGTGTCACGACGCATACCTTCATTATGAGAATTTTCGTTGTAATCAATGTTACGAGATATCGTTAAACATGCAAATGCGGTGGTGTTCTCAATGTTAAGGAAAAAAAACTTGCTCTATCAGAATCGGCATCATGCTTTTTAAGTTAAAAAGAAGCATTATTTTTAGTTAATGAAATATTACGGTAATGCATTCAAACTTGATGACGCATTGTGCAACATCCTCTAAATTACAATTTTTATGGCTTTGATGTTGCATATATTAGAGCAATTAGTCATTCTTTTACTTTTCTTTCAAACAAACTATTTTAAGATATGACGCCGACAATTTTTGTCGCATGCACATTCTTATTTATTAGAAGTAAATATTTGTATGTATATTCCGAAACTTTTTTTCTAGCTTTGAAGCGCGTTTTTTTAGTGAGGTTTAATGCGATTTAAATTATCTAATTTGATATTAGGTAGACTCGTAAATAAAAATATCTTTGTTACATTTTAATAATGATAATTATTAATTGGTGATTGATATTAAAATTTTCATGCTGATAAAAAAAGGTTTTATTGTGCATTTTTTTTTATCCAATTAGGAACACAACTTCGTTAAATCTATTATTGAAAAGTATCAGTTAAGATTTTTTCAATAAATTGATAACGGTAAAAATGTTTCTGAACTGGCTAAAATGTGTTAAAAATTACTAAAGCGTCACTGCAATATTTACCACCACCACTATTGTGTCTTGTGGGAGCTCTGCCCCTACCACGACCTCTGGATTGGCCTCCTCGGCCTCCGCGACTGTTGCTACTTTCTTCGGATCCCATTGGCATCCCGCGCCTAGCAGGTTGGAAATTGTGCATTGGCCCTGTGTTCGATCCATGAATGCTTCTTAACTGTTGATCGATTTCTAATTTTTCCTGCCGCAACTGTTCAACTTCCTGTACAATAAAAGTTGAATTAACGATTGATTGATGCTCATTGTAACATTACATTTATCATTGGATTTTTTGTAACTACTCTTAAAGCGATGTTTTTTTCCAATTTTTATGATTTATTAATCTGTTTTTCATATGAAATAATTTACCATTACATTACTAAATGTGCAGTAATCATATCTGACCTAATCGATTTTCTTCTAAAATTTTCTAATTCATGTACCAGTCTTTTTTTAGAGGAGGGTCACTTTAACAGATTCAGTGTGGCATGACACATTTATATGTCAAATTTATTTTGTAAATTATTTTCTAACATAAATTATCTATTTATAATAAAATAAAATATTTTTAGTTTATGTATTGTTTATTTTTTATGCATTCAAAAATCAGAAAATCTCATTAAAACTACAATATAATGAAAGAAAATTTAACTTTAGCAAAAATATATAGTGACTTAATTGTTTAGAATGATCCTTTGGCACTGAACCTGTTAAAGATAGGCTATGTAATAAAAATGTACCTTGAGGTGTGCTAAGTGATATTCCAACAAAACTTTGGCATTTGAGATACTTTCAACGGTACCCACAAAAACAAATGGTACTTGGCCTTCCTCTCGAGGAATTGTAGGTTGAGGTTCATTGTCACCTTCAATTTTTACTCTCACCTAAAATATATAAATTTTTTTCATAACACAATTACTAATGGAATGATCATTCAAAATAAATAGGTATCTGGGTAAACTATCCTCAGTAAATCAAATTTTTTAACAAAAATTACATTCAACATATTTTGAATAAAAATAAAATATAAAAATATATTAGAACATAATATTTTTGTATTCAAAATAGTTATATTAGATGTTTAATTGTAAAGAATAAATAAAAAATTTATATTTAATAAGGTTAGCGATACTCAGATTGACCCAAAATAAAATTTCAATACATTTTTTATACTTACGACACCGCTCTTATCCACTATTTCTTGGATAATACGGCCGTTTTTACCAATAACTTTGCCAACAAGAATACGTGGAACTTGTATTGATTCTTCACTGTATTCGAGCATAGCACGAGCTTTTTTAACAGCTTCATGCGTCTGTAAATAAATTAAAACCGTAAGCCACGAAACAATTATAGTTTTGAATAAATAATTAAAAAATTTTGTCAATTTACCTCTCCATATATTTTGAAGGTACAAGAATTCTCTTCCAACTCAATGTTGGTAATTCCTTCTACTTTTCTTGCCTGCTGAATATTCGCTCCATGAGCACCAATAGCAAGGCCCATAAGATCTTCTCTGACATTAAATTCATCCGTATACCTACGAAATATGATAATTATAATCGTGCTTCTTGTGTGTATAAAATAATTTAATTTGTAAATGTGTGTTACTGTAAAAGTTTTAAACTTATATGAAGAACCAAGCTGAAAGATATTTATCAAAAACACACATTTGTAAACATAACAATTTTTTCGCAATATGTTAATACACGTTTAGCAAAATATTCTATAAAAACGATAAATAATTTTATAAATTTATTTCTACATGGAAAAAATTAAAAATGTTTCTACATTATAATTTTTTCCTTCAGCATGGAATCGTCAAAACGTGCAAACACACATGCATTACAGGCAGGAAGTGCATACTTATTCATGGAAAAAAATGTTTACGAAAACTGATCGATGCTTTGCTTATTGTTTTTAATACCACCTAATATTTCTTTTAATTTATATATAAACAATAAAACAATTAAAAATTTGTCCAAAATATTTTATGGTTTTTACAAATTGATGTTATAACAAATAATTAATTTTTGATTATTACATAACTTTGATAAAAAATACAAATATTGTGGTTTCCCAAGACAAGGGTCAACAGATGGGCCATCATCAATTAATTAAAAAAATTTTATGCTTATATTCAAATGATCATTAAAAATTAATTTATCTTTTCAAGACACAGAAAATAAAATAAAAAGAATAGTAAAGCTAAAATATTCGTAATTTAGTAATGGATAAAGGGATTTCGGAATTTAAAAGAGGCATCTACCAATCTTCACCAGCCATTATTGCAATTTTGCATACTCTGTAGTACCTACTAAAAGGAGCACGATTTAATAATTTACAAAAGTCATGTAATAAGATTTTGCGTACAAAGTGATTAAAGCATACATTTGTCACTGATATCTATACGGCGTTTGTGGCATGCACATTGAATGTGTAATTATCAGAATAAAAATTTTGGAATCTCAATGATATACAATTTAAACTTGTATAAAATACAGTAAGCTAACTTGAGTGGTCTAGACCACACAGCATGGGTCTCACCTTGAATTTGTTCTCACTCCTGTCTCAAAGTCTGAGACACGTTGGTATACAAAGTTTGAAGATCTAAATTTGCTGAAATAAGAAAGAAATCCCTGATATATGAAGAGGTCCAAATTTCAGAATATCTCAAGTTCAGAAGCCTCAAAATTTTGAAGACATAATTAAAATTATTTTTATTTAATAGCTAAAAATATTTCAACAAAATTGAAAAATATAAAAATAAAAATAATTGTAATTGATATTTCAACTTAATTATTATTAAAGTTAGTTATACTTAAAGAATTTCACACTTTTCAGTTTCAAAATATTCACTTATGTTGTAATAAATATGTAACAAATTATTACAAGTTACTTAGTACATACTTAAAATAGCATTTCTTTAAATAATTTAAAAGGAATTACCTTACCAATTAGTTTAGTTTATATTTAACAAAAAAGTTTTTACTTCATATCTTAAACAATCATCTTAAATTCTGAGTTTGAAATTGTATGATCTAATATTTGCTAATACTTCTATAATCTTAAATTTTAATATTTCAAAATCCGGACCCCTCTAATAAAACGTAGAAAATAGAACTTGAAAAATTTACAAAAGGATGGCCCTATCCTGCGCCCTTGCCATTCTGTCTGTTTGACGGTGTACGACTAAACGAACACACAGATCTCTTCATTACTCAGATTTTAATCGGTCCATTCATCCAGACGGTCCCTAATCGTCTATACGTGAGAAAAACACTGCATGCGCAAAATTTATCACTTTGATTGGCCAAAAAGCAACTAATTCCTTTCAGAAAGACGTCGAACTTTTGATTTGGAAAATGCATATACAATTATTTTTAATGATAACTAGCAAAGCATCGATCATTTTGGGCGAATGTCAGAGCTTCATGATTCGCGATTGTTATGTATAATTTTATTTATTATTGAAAAACAAAAGTAAATAAAACAAGACAGAAGGAATACAAAAATTCATTCACAATATTTTTTAGCTTGATAAGCATTCATATTGAAAAATAGAAAGTGTTAGGGTGGTGAGTTAATAAAAGATTTGAAGAGGATTAATGTACACTAATTATCTATAATTTTTAATTAAATTTAGAATTTAATTGATAGTATGATTTGTAAAACTAATAGAAAGGGTTATATTATACATAATGTATAATAAATGAAATAAAAATAAAAACTGAAAAAAATTAAGAATATTTTGCGCTTTTATACAGAGTATCTTTCACCTTTGCCAATAATGCAAATTACAGACAGGATGGTAGCGAGGACAGTGAATGTTCATGTCTGTATATATATATATATATATATGTATTAGTAGGCTGTTTTGCGGAAAAGGATGAGGCAGAAATTAAAGGGTTTATTGTAAATGAGCATAAATTCGTTAATCTAACTATTACTCACACTCCCACTGTCTGAAGTTTAGTTGATTCCAACTGACGAGCTGCTTCTTCTGTCCTTTTCAGAAGTAGAACCTTAACAAATAAATGATACAGACTTAAAAAAAAAAAGATTACTACCATTTTGATAATATAATTGATTTGCAGCGATGCGAATTCTTTTTATTATTTTATATCGTATCTGTGAAAAAAAAATCACCTTTTGTGACAAATTTCGAAAATGCATTTCCTGAAGCATACTACTATGTCGACGTATACTTTCATGGCGGGAGATGGCCAGCAATACTCCCCGTTCAGGCACGTATCGACACACTGCTGCTCCAATAACTTTCTGAAATTCTTTGTGTACACCGTCCATTTTCGCGCTGATGGAGAAAAAAAGAAAAAATATTATAAATTAAATCAATTTAAAAAAGTTTATATGTAATATAATTTTATATTTTATTTACAAAATGAAACTAAATATTGTCATTTTTTATTTGAAAATCCAAACTAATCCTGTGCGTGTGTGTGCACGTGCGCGCCTGTGTTGTAATTTTACACAATCTTTAAGGTGGCTTTATCGCGAGAACCGGTCACATTAATAAAGTTTGTTTACAATCGATTGTTCACATGTTATAATGTAAAAAACAATAATAATATGGTTCTTAAAGTACGGAAAAAATTTTTTTAACGAAATTTCAAGATTGAAAAATTAGATATATCGCAGATTAAAAAAAAGTGCAACAAACAATATAAATCTTTTTTATTTTTGTTCCGATTCAAAATTGGAAGGGCTCATTTTGTTCTTTGTAAAATTTCATTACAAGTTAACATTATAAAAATTCAAAAAATTTCAAAACCTGCAAAGATAAGGCCACTTGTTTATAGGTTTGATGCTTTTTATAAATAAATAGTTGTATCTTTGCAGGTTTTGAAATTTCTCACTTTTTATACTGATGACTACCGATGAATTTACACAAAGAACAAAATGAGCTCTTCCAATTTTGAATTGGATCAAAAATAAAAAAACATTTATAGTTTGTTTTTTTCTAAATCAAATTTAGATCGGCGACATCTATTTTTGCAACGTTAATGTTGATATTTTTTTTTTTTTTTACATGTGAACAATCGATTTTAAACAAATATTAATAATGTCACCAATTCTCACGGTGAAGCCACCTTAATATCTTTTAATAATATTACAATTTATTCTGAAATTGTATATCTCATAATAAAAACTACTTACAATTCTCGCAGCTCTTCAGGTACTTCTATTTCAATCTTATGAAATGTATTTTTGTCAATGGGAGGATTGGGATTTTTCGGTCTTAATCTCTCACTGGCAACAATTTCGGTGTATGCACAATCCCAACCAAGGTACTCAATTACTTGGAAGCCACCCTTAGTCATCTATAGCAGAAAATTTTAATGTAATATAAATATAAAATTTGATAGAGCTTTTATTGTGAATATAATACCAGAGTTAATGTACAGTTTATTAATTGTTGGCATTTTTATTATTTTAATATTTTCATTGTTTGATTTTTAGTAATTTTTTAACCATCTATTTTTTAATTCCAACTAAAGTTGTCACAAGTATTTTATTAAAGTCTAAAACAAAAAAATTGAAATGGAACCACGAAACATCGAAATGGAAAGTTGATAGTAAGTTTTAATATTTGTTAAGAATGTCCTCATTGAATTATTGTATATATTATTGTCAATTTTATAGTTCGAGAAATTTTTGAATTACATAAAGTTGAGCCTCTCATTAATTAAAATGATGAATATCTAAAAATACTTACATAATTTTTATATTTATGAATATAAACAATGCTAAAAAACTTTTACTTACATTAATAATTGCCCTCCACCATCCACTTGCCTCCTGATCATTTGCTCTAGAAAAAACTTCGATCTCCTGATGTTCTTGAAATTCAGGTTTTGGACCATCTTTGGGAGGTAGACGAACTTTTGAGAAAGGAAATTTGGACTCTGGTTGCCAGCTGAGAATGATTAAAAACAAGTTTTTTCATTATTAAGAACCGATAATTTGAAAAAAGTGATGTATTCAATAAAAAGAATAAAAATGTAGCATTTTATTTTTGAAGAGGCTGACTAATCATTTTTGACTCATGTAAATTGCCTTTAGTATTTCATATAAGGCATTGCAACCATGTAATGAAAAAATTCATTTGAAAACCTATGAAATTAAAAATAATTTTTTGTTACAGTAAACTCTAATAAAAAAAAATCTCAAAGGGGTCAGTACATTATAATATTTGAGATCTGTTCAAAACTGTTAAGCGTATAAATTCATTAGAACTGGGACTTCTAATTAGAATTGCACATGTTCAGTCTGCAATGCAAAATTCCTATAACTAAAGGTCTAAGCCCACTGCAAATGATCAAGTTCAGAACCCAGGAGCAGGTGATCAAAAGCGCCTCAAAACTTACTCATTTTCGAACGCCACGAGAACTTCCTCTTCGAAGACATCCCTGACAAAGGCCTGTAAAAGAAAACGGGAAAAAAGTCATCAGCCAGTGGATACCCAAATTTCCTGCGCGCATGCACGCACAAACACACGAACGCCGCGACGAGCGGTACCTCGTGCAGGATTTCCAAAAAAGGTGCTTTCACCTAGTGCGCTCCCGCTCGCGCCCACATACACACATCCCAAAAGAAAGGAGAGGCCGAGTCGCGTCGAGTGTAGGTACACCTTGCTCGCAACGCCGATGCCCCCGCACGCGCGAAAGTGCGATGATGCTCACTCGGCGCCCTCGAGAAAGAGAGAGAAAGCGCGAGCGAGAAAGAGAGAGCGCGTGCATAACCAAACGAAAATAATCGAAGCGAGTCGGGCCGTTCTCTCCGGCGCGCAAAGGGCGAAGCGGAGGAAGCTGGGCCAAGGGCCGGAGGCTACTTAGTCCCTTGCACGGGCGCTCGCTCTCTCGTTCGCGAGAGGGACGGGCACACATAAAGGCGGACATGATTCGCACGTCTCGCGGGCAACGGCCTCTCGGCATCGTCCCTCTCTCGGGGGCGTCCCCCTCGGAGCGCTAGCCGCGCGCGCGGCCGGTCGGCGGGGCTGCGCGTTATCGCCCAGCGGAGGCCCACCCCGAAGGTCCCCCGATTAACTCTCGGGGTAGCTCTTCCCTTCTGACGAGCGAGAGAGAGAGATGCTCGTGCGGCGCGCGCGTATATAAGCGCGGCGCGCCGGGCCGTGCTGCTCGCGTCCGATGTACGCTTGGGCCGCCGGCCAAACTCGCCGGTGCGGCTCTGGCCGGCTGGGCCGGGCCGCGGCGCGTCCAGGCCAGCCACCCACCACCTATACTTCACGCTGTAACGCACCTTGTAATACGCTCCGTTTTCGCCGCATACTTCGACTGCGAGATCCTCCATCTTGCTTTTGTGTGTGACGGGGCCGCACGACCGACGGGCGACGACGACGATCACGACGACACGGCTCTGTGGCGCGCGGCGGCGGCGGTTCGTGCGAGAGCCTCGCTGATGTAGAGTCGCTGCCGCTGGCTGCGCCGCGCCGCGCGAAGGCGTGTGTGTGGGGGCTGTGTCTGTGTGCGCGGCGGCGGCGGCGACGGCCGCAGGACGAGAGAGAGCGAGAGAGATGGAGGACGTGGACAGGCTCGCCTAAGGAGCGAGACGGGATGCCGAGTCGTTAGCGGCGACGGCAAAGCGCGTATCACGTATGTGGTGTGCGCCTGGACGCGACACGCGAGTGTGTGCGTGCGGAATGAATTCGGCGAGCGGCCGTATCGCGCTGCTATCGCCGCCGCGTCTCGATGGCAGCAGCGGCGCCCGGAGCCGAGACTCCGAGATAGAGGAGCGCAAGCTGCGCAAGCCGCAGGGACGTATATAAGGTAGGAAGGACGAACGATGTTCGTTGTAGCCGAGAGAAATCTTGAAATCGTTACAACTTTTTTTTTTCGTCTTTTTTCGTACTTTTTTTTGTCAAAAGTGGTAGTTTGTTTAATTTCAATTGGCAGTCCTTTTCAGATTAAGCTGAGCGCGCGCAAAGTTGGACTTGGAAGTTAGATACCTTTGAAGAGGCAATTGTCCGATTACCCGGCTGGAAGTTGACGCTTTTTCGATGAATTGAAAAAAAAAACAACGGCGATTCGCAAAATTGGCAGTGGGTTATTAGAAATACTGACAGTTGTAGGTACTCATAGGTTTCGTGTGAAACTGCAAGAAGCTAGATTATTAGCATTGTTTATTGGTTTAAAGTTAAGTTATAGTCTATTATTTTATTGTCTTCGAGGTGAAAGATACGACTTTACGAAACATTTTATTTTATTAAAAATACGTCAAACTTTTGAAATTTTAAGAACATTTGAAAGTTGAACCACAAGCGCTACCATCAATATTATTGCTTATCAGGGACGTATACACGCCACACGGTACACCTGCATTTTAATACTGTAAGAAAAGTATGTCTTGTTATTTAAAAACTTTTATATGATGAAATCCTTGTGCACTCAGAATGTAAATTTATAAATGATAAATAATCACTATTTTAGTTTAATTTAGGCAGAAAATTTTTAACGTCACCGTACGTTTTAATATGTATAATACATAGCATCTCTAAGGGTGCTTCTATATTATTCTCAATCTTGTTTACATTTTCGCTTGATGTTGCACTCTTTTGACATAAGGCTGAAATCACATATGGTGCGGTCGGTGCGGAAGAGATTGCGTCATGGATGCAGCCAATCAGAACTATTTTCGCATTTGTGCAATAGCTCTGATTGGCTGTTTCCATGATGCAACCTCTATTCTGCAGACCGCACCGTGTGATTGCAGCCTAAGTGTCAATGAGTCATTGGAAACACCATTTAGAGGCGCAATCCAGTTTATATTTTGCACTCATTTTAAAAAGTTAAACGTCATCAAAATGACATTAAAAATATAAAAATATTAATTTTTCAATATTACTGTGGGAATTAATCGGTTTTTCCTTTACAACGATGTTAATTGTTTATTTCTGGAACATGGACAATTCCAAAATAGAATTATGAGTCATTTTTCATATTACTGATTATGCAGCATCTAATTTTAATATTCATGATTTGATGAATAATGAAAAATGAATGTACAACATAAATTTTGCCATACAAATGTAAAACTCCTTAGAAACAAGCATTTATGGTTGAGACCAACTCTATCTTTTGACAACCATTATTTTCGCAACACTTGTGCTTTAGTCGATTTGATCCTTATAATGCATGGCCAATGCCCGGCTCCGATATAACGGAAATCATAACACTTTAAAATTCTGAGTGCACTTTTCACAATGATGATAATTAAAAATAATGAAACGAGTGTTTATCATCGTCCATCAATTGTCACTTATCAAAAATTGATTTATTATTTACTAAAATAAGAAATGTGATTTTTTTTATCTTTTTTTTTAACAACTCATTGACTTATTCAAATTTTGAAATGATAATACTATACCTCCATCTTAGATAGAAGTTGTATAAAAATATTGTAATTTTCCAAAAATATATTTTTTTTTGTAGTTATATGCATTCAGAATAAATATTAGAGATATATTTACTAAAATGGCAGTTGACTTTAACTGTTTACAATGATGTCAAACTAATTTAACAATATTGCACTAAAACCCATAATTAGTAGATATAGATATCGTTATAATCTATAAATAGAGATTTATAAATACTATAAGAACTTTCAAGGATTTCTTCTTCATTTAAAATATGCGATGGAAGGACATAATCGTCCATTTTGTCCAGATATCAAAGAGGCGCGAGTCTCGCTTTTTTTTTTACTGAAATTAAAATATTTGCGTTATGTTCATACTTATAGGTATAACACCTACACCCCTCCTCCCTCGCACTGTCACGATCACGTTTCGCGTCGACGCACCGCATTCCCATTTCCTGACATCATCATATCGCATAGGTATAAGTCTTCTCAATAAATAATCCACAACTCTCTCCTGATAAGGAAGATCTTTCCATGCGTGGAAAAATGCAGTTCCAATACCCAGAAAAAGAATAAAATGTATACCTTATACACATCACGTACCTAAGATAGGTATTAGCATTTAGTTAGGAGCTAAAATTGTACTAACAGTTTAATGCGAGGAGAAAATGTATCTATATACTTAGATAGCTTGTGTCGCAGGACACTTCAGAGAAAAAACGACGAACGCGTGTGCGCATCAGACTGCTTTGAATATCCTCGGAAAATCTCTCAGCTTTCCCATAGGTCCATATAGGCACGTAAAGCCGTGCGTCCACGCTACCGCGGCCATCAGCTGTTAGGTACACTGTACACATCGCATCTCACGGGTCTTGCCAATTGCACGCCGCTCAGCCGCTCTTAGGTTAGTGTGTTGCCCTAGCTGATCGGCTGCTGATGATGCCGCTGAGCTGATGCTTGCTGCCTGCGTCAGTGCTAAGTAGGTATTAGAGCGAGAGAGCGATTTTCTCCTGGTCTCCTGGAAGAGATAAAAAGGGAGAAGAACGCTGACGTCCGTGCGCGTGTGGTTTACGGCGCAACAGACTGGTGAGTGGTGTGGTGAGTGAGTATAGTAGGAAGGGGAAGAGAAAAAGGAGGGGGGGCTCTGGTGCACTGGTCCGTTTTAACCAACAAAGCACGTAATTTACATTTCGCTCGCTGTGCATAAGTAGTGCATCTGTGCAGTGCGTTGCACGCACTCGTGCATCTCTTTTTACCGTGTAAGCGTGTGCGAAGAAGAAAGCTCTGCACTAGGTACACGCACGGCTCGTCACCTGCACAGTGCACTACATACTTATACGCTTTCGATTTTCTGAATAAGTATACCTGCGCACGGGCGATTGTGTACGTGTGACGCTGCGCATATATACTATACGTGTACGTGTATACGCGCCTTCCCTCTCTCTGTTCCTTGCACAGCCACGATTACCCACAGAGTGCCAAGGAGACCTGGAAGGTTCGCCCCGTCTCTCTCTATCCCATTCGCCAATCGCGGAATCGCGGCTGGAAGGAGAAGCGCTGTGTGCACATCAGACGAGAGGCGCAACAGCAGCACAAAGTGACTCATCCCCTCGAGCGCTGCGCAGTGTGATTCACGAAACGAAGAGAAGGAGAAGAGCGAAAGACGAGAGAGAGGACAGAAAGAGAGAGATAACGGCGACGTTCACGACGGAGGTGTACTGCTGCTGGCTGGCTGCTGCTCTCGTCATTGTTTGTAATACGGTGCCTGCTGTGACTACCTATACGACGCTACACGAAGACGACGAAGACAAGAGAGCCGAGACACGCATTTCGTAACGCGCGAGAAATTGGCCAGGTATATATCTTTCGTCGACGCGTCAGCGGCGCTCGCGCGCGCCACACATCTCCCCGAATACTTATCCCTGAAAAAAACTTTCGCTTTTGACCATATACGCGAGAGAAGCAGCCATCGGGACTCGGGACGTTTTCATTCGAGGCTGCTGCTGCCTACGTTTACGAGTGTGGAATCTGCTGAGTTAGTGCGAGGTTCCAGTTTTTACCGAGTCCCTGTGGCTCTGCTTCGGGGTGTGTTCAGTGGATATCTGAGGAACACTGCACGACAGTTTCGTACCTCGCACGGGGTCCAGTTTCGCTGTGTACGTGTTAAAAGTGTAGAATTCGAAAGGATTGGAATATTAGTTGGATGGTGAATAGTAGTGTAGCTTGGATGTGAAGTAAGCAGAGCTCCTAATAGTGTGTATGCAAGAGTATTGAGAATTAAGTGGTTCGCAATTTGCACTCGTGTTACACTGTGCAATGTTACATGTCAGGTATCGCATACACAGTATGCAGTTTGGGCCTACACAAAGTTGTTATTAACAATGAAAGCTTGCGTTTTAGAGCTTGGAAATTTAAACAGCTGGGGAGGGTTTAACGAACTAAAATGATTTTTTGATGAACTGATGGAAAGTTCTGCAAATTTAATACTTGCATGATTTAAAAACTATCCTTTTTGGATCTAAAGAAAAAAAGTTTATGAAAAGAATTTTGCTATTAAATAAATGTCTTCATCATACTAATAGTTAAATTCTATAAGATGGAAAATGTAATTATTAGTTGTTCTTAAAACTAACTTCATAATTAGTATGTACTGTTAAGAAGTAAGATAAGAAGCTACTTAAATTATTTTACGATAACTATGGTAGAATACTTTTGCAAACATAGCATGTTTTATATTTTGCAAAAAAAAAATTTGTGATAATATTTTGATAGATAATTTATCTTCTAAATATTTGTCAAAAGACTTATTGGTGGAAAATATTAAAAAAATGTGGAGTAATTACGACTAAATAACATGTAGGAAGAATTATACCACATTAGCTTGAAGTCTGATATTCTCACTTTATATAGCCTTGAATCAGATGGAAAAAACTGCATTTACATAAATACTCTACACCATTATAATGTTTGTATTTGTAAAATATAGACTCTATTCATTATTCCTTAAATCTTGTTGTACCTTATACTTACATTTTTAATATCTGCAAAAAATGAATGCTTAATTAGCTAATTAGTTAAATATTTACATTAGTCATAAAGTACATAGCCATTTTCCTGATATGATAACAAGACATACTTTACTTCTTTTTTGTTATTGAATATCCATTACTTCTTTTTAATTCTCAAAAATAAAATTAATTAAAATTTCTATCCAGCTATATTTATATATTTTCATCATTTACAGATTGTGCGATTTGAGGATTGTCTCTGTGAGGCAAGTATGACAGAGTGGTGAATCGATTAAGTGTCAAAGAATGCTCAAGGACGCTGAGACTGGATCAGGAGGATGCAGTGGCATAACTTCCAGACCTCGGAGATTAATTCCTCGTTTTTCTCTGAGGAGGCTATTATACACAAGTCCATTGATAGGAAGACGTATTTCCAGGCCCTCTGGATCGGGCAGCAGAAATGTGAAAGGTACATAAACGGTTTAGAGTATCTGTTTGAAAATAATCTTTTTTTTAATTTCACTCTGTTATTTATTTCAGTCAAGGATACGTCAAACAAATTGTCAGATATCGAAAAAGGTGAGGCCAAAACAAATAATGGCCCCAGTCATTCACAGTACCACAATGTGGATTTACAAAGAGCTTCCAGCAAAGGGTCTGTTCTATCAACAGCAGGCAAGGTAAGATTTTAAAATTACTTGATTTCATTTCTCTATATCTAACATTTTGCAACATAGTTACTTACATACATAGTTACTTACATACATTCATAGTTACTTACAAGCGTACATGTCTGTTCATTTAAACATTGTTAATTCAAATTATTATCTTTTAGAGTAACGAAAATGGAACAATAGAATGCCCCTTATGTTTAGCTGAACTTCCTATAGATTTATTCCCTATAATACAATCATGTCATCATCGAAGCTGTTATGATTGTTTTCAACAATATCTCAAAGTTGAAATATCTGAATCTAGAGTTAACATAGCTTGCCCAGAATGTTCGGAACCTTTACATCCAAATGGTAAGCACAAATCTTCAGATGTAATACAATATTAAATTATTTTGTTAATGAAAATCATTGGAAATGGAATGATATTTTATTAATAATTGTCTTATTGCAGACATTCGTATGATACTAAATGATCAAGTTCAGCTTGAGAAATATGAAGATTTTATGGTGAGACGAGTTCTTGCGGTAGAACCTGACGCAAGATGGTGTCCAGCTCCAGATTGCAGTTTCGCCGTGATAGCCGCGGGTTGTGCCTCGTGTCCGAAACTGAGATGCGAAAGACCTGGTTGTGATTCTTACTTCTGTTATCATTGCAAAGCACGGTGGCATCCTAACCAGACGTGCGATGCAGCTAGAGCTCAACGTTTGCAGTACTATGAACGTAGTTCATCACTTAGTTTCAGCCAAAGTGATTCCCAACATAGTACGTAACTTTAAAAAAATTTAATTTTATCAATATGCTTATTCTAATAATTATCAGTGATATTATCATCAGTATAACATAATACATTAAAAGTAAACAGCTAGCAACTTAGAAAAAGCAATTGAAATAATTTAATCAATCTTCAATCATGAGTGTTATTGATGTATATATATTACTAAAAAAATTTATTTAATTTAGCTTTTAAAAAGTGCATAATTTATTGTATTTTAACAGGGGATGACATTAAACCGTGTCCAAGATGTCAAGTTCTTATTTTTAAAATGGATGATGGTAGTTGTAATCATATGACATGTGCTATGTGTGCTGCTGAATTTTGTTGGCTTTGCATGAAAGAAATCAGCGACCTCCACTATTTAAGGTAAAAATTATAATTTAATTAGAATTAAATATAATTTTGAACTATTGACAAGCTTACATAAAAATATAAAAATATTAAGTTAAATTCTATCTGCATATGAAATATTATGATTCATGATACTATAAATTTGTTGAGTATGGCAAAGGCGTTACTTTCTAAGCAGGAAATTTCTTATCAAGTTTTATTATTCAAAATTATTTTCGTATATATTAAGAAACGTTCTTTTAAAAGTACTTTTTGTCAGTGTTGAGTAGCTTTTAGACCTTTCTCGTGAAATACATGTTACAAACTAAATTTTGGATTATGTAACAACATACAATTCTCGTATCACCCTATATAAACAATTTTTGTTTTAATTACATCATCATTAATAGATAAAAATTATCTGATGAAATCATAAATGAAAAATATTATTAAATTAAAATTAATATCTATAATTCGCTTGCATACATGAAAATACTATACTTCAAAATTAGTTTGGAGATGACCAAATTTTCGTACGAAATGATAAATGCTATTTAGAGTTAGTTTTCTTTTTTTTTTTTAATGAAAGTAAAAATTATTGTGTCATTAATTTTTCAGTCCGTCCGGTTGCACATTTTGGGGCAAAAAACCTTGGTCGCGAAAGAAGAAAATCCTGTGGCAGCTAGGCACCTTGGTGGGAGCTCCGGTCGGCATTGGCCTTGTAGCCGGCATTGCTGTGCCCGCTATGATCATAGGTATAACAAGATTACTCGAGTTGTTATATATAGCGACCGTTTAGTAGCTTAAGTCCTCTATACGACTTTTAAATACTTATGTTACATTGACGTTGCAGGCATTCCTGTTTGGGTTGGTCGAAAATTGTACACGAGATACCAGAAAGCCAATAAGCATAAGAGAAACGCATTAGTCGCTGGTGGTGTTACGGCATCGGTAAGTAAAAAAAAACAACTATAAATATTTTTGAGATCGTTATTGCACTTCATAACAAAGCAAAAAGTGCCAAAAAAATTGTTCCTTATCGTGAATTAATATTCTAAATGAAAATAATCAATTAAAAAATACTATTCCTAATTTCTTAAAATTAAATATTTAGGAATGTCTAAATCAAATATTCTTACATTATGAAGTATAATGAATCATCAACAATTTACCAATTGTTTTTAAAAAGTGTGGAGAAAGCAGGTATTATTGCGTGATGAACGGAAGCTAACCGACGTCAAAAACAATTATCAAACGCGTGAAGATTATTTGTGTTCGAGTAATACTTTTACAGTATTCGTTATCAAAATAAAGAAACAAACAAATAATACATATCTTATATAACTACTAGTTTGACTGGTCGGACTAGCATGCGAATGCACTCGAGCGCGACGGCGAATCGCTGCCAATCGCGTCCGGTCGATAATTATTTCGAAAGTGGACATTTTAATAGTAAACTTCCACAGTTCTGACGCGACTAGGAAGGCACTTTTCCTCAGATATTTCCTCGTTGGTTATTTTGTTTTACATTCGTCATCGGCAAACCGTTGACGTGTAAAGATAATAACGGTTCATCGCACGAGCGTTCCTCCGCGGCTTCTCTTTTCGTTTAATGAGCACGCACTCACGTTTCGCGTTCTTATGTCGCTACCACGAACTTTTGCGGAAATGCGTAAGATTGTTGTAATAAATATAGCGCCTCAATTGAAAAGTACATTTTTCTTTTAAAACAATACGTAGAAAGAAAAGGTTCAACCATTACTTTTCACGCATACATTTTAGTCAATCGGCTTTTGAACTTTAATCGATATGTTCAATTTGCAGTTAAAGGACTCTCTACATCGTGTATCGTGTTCTCTACACTATGTCTTTATATTTCTCATTGATTTCTATCCTTGTCTTGGAGACACGACACATGATGTAAAGAAGATAATATAATTATAAAAAAGAGTTATAATTACATTTCGTCTATAATTTCAAAATTTTGTCCATATTCTTAAACATAATTTTTTATATATATAAGAAAGCAAATAATTTGTAATTAATAATTATTATAGATACATCACAAAGTATCGACTCTTTAAGAAGTCTTCTCTTCTAAATATTGATAAAAGAAAAATATGTTTTTAAAGTTGAGGTAATCGATTATCGTAATGTGACATAAATACGGATGACGTTTAAATATTAAAAAAAATATATATATATACGCATTAGACGTAAATAATTTTTTAATGGATACCCATAGTGATTGAAAGCTATAGTTTAAAGCATGGTTTAATTGTATACGGAATATAAGAAAGAAAACTGATAAAGCTGAAAATGCATTTTACTATATTCTTGACAATGCAGCATTCGTCCTTTCTGACAAAAGAAACAATCAATCATAATTTTGCACATTGTAACTCAATTGAACTCCAATCTCTCCCTATCACATCAAAACTGGTTTTATTTGAATTCAAACAAATTTTTTATATCATTCAATTCTCGAAATACTTCGATTTTGTCCATGCCCAATTTTCTATTATTTCAATGTTTTTATATAGAAATTTTTCCTCAAAATCCACCAGTTGTATGTATATATTTATTAATGTCTATTTCATATTGTATAATGTTTATTAATACATCTTTATTGGACGAGTGCTAGCGTATTACAATACATACTTAAATGAATCGACGAATGAAAGAAAATCCGGACATTTAATGTCCTTTGTTTTCGCACTTAATATGATTAATTCGAGACGCAGCCTATTCTGAAGCCATGCGAAGCGCTTTCGTTTGAAATCTTGCGATTTCGTGCTTTCTACTTTTCGCAAGTACCTTATTCTCGTTTCACTTTACGCACACTGTTGAAAGAATCTCACATGCCACATAAGGAATATTTAACTTTTAATACTGACCATCATTACTTTCAGAATCTCACAGTTCATAAGTACAGTGCGAATAATTCCTCACATTTCCTCTAATAGTACTCTTAGGCTAATTTAAGCTGTACTTTTATTCGTGCCGATTATAATGCATAAACTGCCGTAGCGAGAGCTCGATTATAACCTCTTCTCTCCTCCTTCCCTGCTTCTTTCTCATTCGGCATCCCGCATAAACGTGCCATTAGAATGGTGACGTAAAAACGATATGGTCGATCAGCAAGTCATACAATTTTCCCAACAGTGCAGCTAGAAAAACCTTGACGTTGATCGCATTTTCGTACTATTCCAAAGATGTCGAAATTGCGTGAAACCTTTTTGCTTTTCGAACGATAACGTGTACATGAAATAGTGCAAATTGCGTCGTAATTAAAGAATTTGAAATCGAACGTTTTGAAACAAGATGAGATCTTATCGTCGACTTTTCATTATTAATCGTTTTATCTAAAACTTTCAATTCGTTATGAGCCAAAAGTATACATACGTATGACCGTAATTTTGATAAAAATGAGCCCGATGAGGATAAATCACGTGCTCCTGATAAAAAATAAAAAAATTTTAAAAAAATCTAAAAATTAAAAATTAATAAGTTTATTGGTTGTGCAGTGTAAGAATGCGTCTTTAAAAAAAAAAAATTTCGAAAAATTGTCACTGGCAGTTTTTTTTTCCACGCACGCAACGGCGGACGACCGTAACGGCGGACGCCCGTTTTCCTCCAACGTAACCGACCGTTTATCATTTCTCGATAACTCATTTTATCTAATTAGCGATTCATAATTGCCACGCACCCGTGCGTAAAATTAGACGCGGTACAATGAACAGCCGGCACGTAACAAAATTCGGGATTGTAAAAGCGTCTCTGCGCGTATATCACATTTGATTTTGCAAGGAGGGACTATCATACAATATTTCTCTTTTACACACGTTATATAAATAAAATGGAACGCCCGCGGTAGCGGCCGCGACTCGTGAAAGAATAAAATTATCGAAGGTCAAAATTCCCTATTTATAATGATAACAAAGAGGCTTCTTTTGCACAGTGCGCATTTTAAACCCCGCGTAAAAGCGTAATCTATAAAATTGTTTTCCAGAAGGCTCAAAAACAAGCTCACTATCTCACCTGTTACGTCGTCGAAATTCTCTCGCGGCCTCCCACATATGTTATTGCTCAACAATTCGCTTATTCAACTTAACATAAATTAAGCTTACACACCAATGCCCCTTTCCCCCTCTTTCTCTCATGTCTCTATTGCATATGGTAACAAACCGCGTGAGAGAACGAATCAGAAGGACGTTCTAAGTAGCATCCGTGCCGATACGACCTTGTGGCTTAAATAATCTCTCGTTCGCTTTTCAAACTCAAAGCTCTCGCGCATCATTTAGTGCGTTTTATCGCTCGTTCCTTTTTTACTTATGTGCATATTATAAACACGCATTATCACGGAAGAATGCCACGTTAACTTTCGCTACTCATCGTATGTCTCTGGAATGTTGTCGGTCGTGCGCGTATGTAACACGTCAATGTTCATTGCGATAACCGCACGCGCGAAGTGACGCGCTCTTCTTGGAGACTATTGTGCTTTTGCCTTTGTGTTACGGTATCGAGTGTCATTGGCCCTTTGACTTCCGCAATTGCGATGCTTATTACAGGCAATATACTTTCTCGAGAAAAATTTCAAATAAACCGAAACGCTTTTAAAATTGAAAAAGAAACTAATTTTATTGACATATCGAATAAATTAGATTATAAATAAAAAGAAAACGAAAATATAAATATCTTCTCAAATGAACTTGTATAATATATTTCACGCGTTGCACAAGGGAAGTCAAAAGGTTAAAAAACTTGTGTTGATTTTTTTATAGAGTGATTTAATAGCGTAGCATATAGGAAATGTTTTGATTATCGATACATTCATAATAACAAAATTCAAACACATTTAATAAAACGCAGTATGTTAATTACTTTGATTGTTAAAGAAAACAAAACTCTCTCTCTCTTTACATTAAATTTAAAATTATTTAGAATACTGTAAGAATTAATACTGACAAACGAGTTAAAAATCTCAATTCGCTCTCATATCAATGAATAATCAATGCTCGCACTAAGAATGAGAATTCATGTAGTGGCAAGGAGTCAGCACCCGCAATATTGTGAAAATCCTCAAAGAAATGTTGCGCTTTCTCTCTTTTTTCTCTCGTATACACGTGTTACAATCAGAAATGAGCGTCGACGTGTACATCTTTGGCATTGCATAAGAACCGAATAACAAAAAGTATACGATGATCATTAAGTGCATATGTTGTGTACGCGCGCGTGCGCGTTTATGTGTGTGAGTGACGTGATTCGGCGCGTTTTACAAAAGACGGACGACGAAGACTCGAGCGACGCTCAAGTTTCCTTGGCAGCGGGTGGCTCGACAACGTCCTTGATCGCCAGGACGCCGTCGTTGTGCAGATCCTCGAGCACGTCGATCAGCCGCTGCTCCGTCATCGGGTCGCCCAGGGCAACGTCGACGCTGCCGATGCAGAGCAGCAGCGCGAGCAGCTGGGAGCGCCGATAGTCCCGGTCGAGGTCAGAGCGCGTGTAGTTCAGCTGGCCGGTAATATCGAGGCCCAGGGCCAGGCAGGTCTTGGTCAAGGTGCCCCAGTAGGTATCGAGTAGAGCTGACGTGTGCCGACGTCGCAGCTCAGTGGGCACGCTGCTGACGAGGAGCAGAGCCACGTCGTTGGTCGGCCGGCTGTAGGTGACCATCTGCCAGTCCAGGATCGCGCACTCACATGTAGTTCCGTCTTCCTCGCTGCTGTTGCGGAACAAGAGGTTGTTGCACCAGAAGTCCGTGTGGGTGATGAGGGCGAGCGGGTCCTCAGGCGCGAGGAGGTTAGCGATCACCTCCTTGGTGCGCGGTCGCAGCGCTAGCAGAGCTTCCAGCACCGCCTCGAGCCCGGGTCTCCGCTCCAAGAAACGCGCCAGTTGCGGCAAGCCTCGCTCGACTGGAACAAGAGGAGAGACGAGCTTATTAGATAATGCCTACGGGGATGCAGGGTGCGAAGAGACTTACCCAGTTGCTGATACGAGTCGGTGGCGCGGGCCGTCTGGAAGAGGAAGGGATAACGCTCGGACAGAGGTTTGCCTTCCTTCACCTTCAGCGTCAGCGAGAGCGAGTGTAGCCGGGCAACGGCATGGAGCGCTGCTTCGGCTTGCTTGAGGGTCAACCCGCGAGAGAACTCGGCGCCCTCAAAGCCACGGGGACCCAGGTTCTCGAGCACCAGGTGCGACTCGGGCGGCTCAGGGCTTTCCTCTGTGCCTCCCGCGGGACTGTAGTGCGCGTGGATGCAACGCGGGATCGGCAGATCGACGCCGGCAAAGGTCTCCGAGCGGTGCTGCTTCTGGAATACCTCGAGATCCGGCACGACCTATGACAGAGAGAGAAGACATTTTTTTTTCGGTTAATTTTATATTTCGAGCGTTTATTCGTCTTGCAAGATGACGCAGTGTTCGTCTTACGCCATTGACATTTTCGAAAGTTTACTTTTGTAATTGAAAAATGTCTTAAGAATCATACGCGTGAGACAGTTGTGAAATGCCAGTTATATAGCGAATGACATGGTTTCAGTCTCCGAGTGACTTTTCATTTGTGCTTGTACCTTGGAAACTGAGTTATTAACAAGTATCGATTGCGCTTTCAAAGGTTAAAACTATCATTGAAAAGCAACGTTAAACTTAATTTATTAAATATAAATGTGCTATACTTGTCAGCCAAACTTACTAAATATTACGTTAAGAGTAATGTATTAATTCGGCAATCGTATGTTTTTTTTGCATTAAGATCTCAGTATTTTATTTGTGTATTTTTATGTTCAGTTTTCCTATAGAAAAATATAGCTTTGGATTCGATTCGACCTAGTCGCGTATATATTGTGAGCATTCAATTTCTGCGAAAAATATATGCCATTCTATGAAAAACAAAGCATTTCAATTTTTCTGAAACGTTGCCAATAGGTGCGCATGATGCGACATATTTTTCTCGATTCATATATTACTTATTTCCCATCTACTTTCAAGAAATTACCGTAACTAATGCTTACGCCTGAATGTTCGTTTAGTTTAATAACAAACGTATCACAGTTACCGCATCACTTTGCAGAACATTAATTTTCTATCTAACGATTGTGTAATCCGAGAACGCTTTTCAGTTCCGATATCGCTTATATGACATTACCCCGAAAGGTCTACTTGAATCAGTCACAACATTCACGTCCATTTGAATTTATGTGTCAGGTTCGATTGCTAATGGTTCCTCGTAACTTGAAACCAAATAAATATCGTGCGTTGAATGATAATAATTGAAATATATATACATCAGCTTATCTCCGTTGTGCGAAAAAAGTAAAAGATCTAGATAATCTTCAATTGCAATTGCCTTGATTATATACACTTGATATTGACATAAAAATAATAATAAAGTGGTAAAGATATCGACTTGATAGAACATGAGCTTTAACGTCTGTCTTTTGCAGAGCAAGGTTAATGCGTCAACAACTGCAATCATAGTTGATTATCAAATTAGCGCGAAATCGGATCAGTCCCCGAGTCGTTGTGCTCTCAATACAGGTATATACAGAATTGGCTCGCAATTAACCCGATAAAGGGCACGACTTTTTATTTTTAAAACATCGGTCGTTTCATTAGTCACATATCATTCTAATGCAATTAAAAAGTTATATGAGATTGTAAAAATATAAAAAATGTTCTCGACAACAAGTTGTCATAAAAAAACTAGATAAAAAAAAATGAAAAGCTTTTTAAGTCTTGAAACAACTAATGCACTAACTAGATGTGATGAAATTCACGAAGTATCTATGATTGCGATGTCGCAATAGAAAAAAATTATTGCATTTAAGATATAATGATCGAAAAAACTGAAACGCTTTCGAAAATAGCGTAGCGCATTTATCAAAAAATGAAAAAGAAATGAATCGATTCCGTTATTGTAATATACCTGCGTGTAAAACCTGATCTCCCTCAAGTCGAACTGGGCCTCGGTGACGAAGAAGCGGCTGTAGGGATCCTGCGGTAGTCGCTTCACGATAAGGCTGAGCGCTTTGCCCGGCTGATCGGGTCCGAGCCGGTACTCCAGCTGCACGGCCAATATGTCGCTAAGGACGCTCTCGCCGGCGTTGCATCCCGGGCGCACCGTGAAGTCGATCACCTCGACGCGCGCCGCCTCCTTCCCGTGGTGCTCCTGCAGCACGCCCTCGAGCCACTCCCTCGATATGTTCCAGTCGGCGCACGAGCCGTCCGTGTCCTCGCTGTCGGACATCTCTCTTTGTCGTCTTTTCGCTCTCTCTCCTTGCGCAGCCGAAGCGCGGAAGCTTTCTTCTTCTTCTTCTCCTTCTTGTTTTGCCCCCTTTCTCGCTCCCCCTCTCTTTGCTTTCGAGGCGAGAACTCCTCGGAAATGGAGATCTTTCTCTTCGCGGTGCTTCGCCCGCAGAGATCTCAAGTTCAGTTGTTTTCTTTTTCTTTTTTTTTTTTAAATTTTCAATCCTTTTTTTAGGACGCGCATGAGCTTTCCTTTATTTATGCGCCCATTGAGTGTGAGGCCACTCATCCACTTGGTTTAATTTGACGTGCTTCTATTTGCGAAGCGACTGAATCTAGTAAAGACTGGAGTGGCAATTAAAGAAAATTAAATTAATGACTTTCACAGTGCTATTAATATAGCTGAATTTAATTTTTTTCGCGCAAATGTGGGAAATTGATAACGTTTAAAACTATACGAAAGAAAATTAATAAGAATTTCCGCAATAAATGTGCGTTTTTTCTAAAAGAAACGTCATCTCGATAATTGATCCTCTCCGAAGTTAACGCGGTTTTCCTCCACTCACAACAACGCTATACAATAAAATAAAACGAGAGAAAATAAAGCAGTTCGAAATCCCCTTGCCTGGCGACAGAGTCTCAGATCGTCGGCAGCTGGTTACGGCGCACGAGATGTCGTTCCAGCCTCCCCCGCAGGATCATCGTCCTCTCCCACCTCACTCCCTCTCTCTCTTTCTCCCCGGGCAGCTCTTCTACTCCCTCACACGCCCGCCTCGTCACTGACTGCCGCTTCTCGGACGGGCTATTATCCTCAGCTGCATCATCCTGCCTCCTCTCTCCGGGCCTTGCCCTCAACTCTCTACTACGTTCCTGGCGAGACACAGAGACGGGGACAGGCACCACGCGATAGTCGTCTCTTCCCCGCGACCCGGCGGCGGCGTGTGCAGCGCGCACCAAGTTCCAATGGGCGGGACGCGCCGCGCTCTCAGTGTGCTGCTGCTGCTGCTGCCGCCGCTCGCTCGCGCATGCTCTGGATTTCCACACTGTATGGTAGCGCCCCGCGAGCGCGCTGCGTGTGCCGGAATCAATATCCTCTTTCCCGTCTAGGGAGAGAGAGAGAGAGAGAGATAAAGAGAGAGCATCAGCCCACCCGCCCGGTCGCCGTCCACGACAACAGCGACGGCGACTCGATGTCCTGCGGGAAAGCGCTTTTCTTGGGATTTTCAAGATTGGAATAGAGCTAGAAAGGGAGAGGGGAAGAAAATGCCGATTTTATTATATGTAATTTGGAGGGGGCGATGGGTGTATGTAACCAGGTCGTGCGAATGAGTCATAATATGCGCGCGCGCGTAGAGCAGTGACGAGAGTTGTATGGGGTCACTGTACGGAGACGCCGGTGTAGGAGTAGTATATGTATACGAGCTGGAGCGACTGATAGAATTTTTGCACGGCTATAGAGATACAGGCGGAAGAGACAAAACGATGTTGCGTGGCGATCGTCAGGATAATTTGCGGTTGGTGGTATACGGTGGTATGAGAGGGAACGACGGGAAAAGATTGGCAGAAGTTATATGCGATAATTCTTGCGACGTTCAAAACTATCAACATGAATTTTAATGAGAATGATAAGTGCTATATCGTTAAATGACGGAGCCGTAAACTTTGACAATATATATTTGCACTTGCCGCCCGAAGCCGATGTAAAACCTTGTATTCTTATATATTTCAAACTAGCGTTAAGGATGAAAATCCATCACGCAACGTTAAAATATTCAACATGCTTTATCTCTGCATAAAATGGGTTTAGGAACTTTTACCTTGGCTTATTTTTGCATAATTAATGTATTTTTATCTTAACAGATATTGCTTCAAAATATAGGTGATAAAATCTTCTCTTTTCCTCGGGAAAATTGGATATCGAAATCCAAAGTTCTATGATATCTATCTTATTCAATTTAATATATCACTTCAATTGTTAATATGATCTCCAGAAAAAAAATTTCCTCGTCAAGTAAAGCGTCATTCCTTTATAACCAAACTGTAAAAAAAGTCGTTTCGAATGCATTATAGTAATAATTAGCCAGGATAAGTCTGGCTTAGCGTGTAATACAAGTCGAATTTTCAAGTTTATGATTTTATAAGTGCAAAAAGTTTTATTATTTTGTGATTTAATAAGAAAATTAACGGTTAGAATAAATTATAGCACAATAATCCCTTTACGCGCAAGCACGGGATATCCTTCATCTCCGTCACTTTTTGCACGTAGGTATATAGACTCGAGAGGAAAATAAGGTGACCGAGTTTGGGTAAATGTCGACTCGACTGAACTATTTGCTACATCGCGCTCGCAAAGAGGACTCGCGTATTTACTTTACAACGAGATCATTTTACTTGCGCCGATTGATTTTCATCCGTCACGAACTCGCGCTTTTACCGCCCAGTTTAAATGTATAGAAGAAAAACAATCGGTTATCGCCGAAAAATGTTTGCGCATCGTTTACGATCGTATTATTCCATTTTTTCGAACATACCTATATATTATATTAGCATCTGACCAGTAACTTACTTTTTCTTCTACACTGAAAAGAGATATTATTGAAAATTACGATTTCTTACTGTATATAAACCCTAATTATCATGCTTTCTCTCGAAATTCAATAGAAATTTTATGCATTTTTGTAAAAATGAAATTCTTATAGCATGTTTTGTAAAAATGGAAAAGAATGATTTTAAATTCAAGCAATTTTTGAGCGTTAGTGTACATTGGAAAACTGGTAGAAAGTGTAAATAATAAAGACGAGTCATCCTGAAGATGAGAAAATTTCTGTACCTAATATGTAATGGATTTAAAAAAAATGGAGTAAAATTTAAACTCTGAAAAATGATTTTCAGGAATATTCTACCACGTTTACCTTTTTAATATTACTCGCACAGCTTTTTAAATTCTCTGATAACTTTATT
>JAPYZO010000006.1:0-74076 GCA_030522905.1 Torymus flavipes | reverse complement strand
GAGTTCATCGCGTTCAATTGTCCCGAACGCTCGCGATGTCGGCAAGATAATGTATATAGGGCTGCACAAAAGATTCTCTTTTTTGAGTGATACGCGTAGTGCGCTCGATTGTTCCGAGTCAAAAGCACGAGAAATGGGACGTTACGAAATTATTTTCGTGGGTGTATCTGTTTTCGAGTCTTTCCAAATAACGGAGTTGCGCAATGCCATGGGTTTCGTACATGGAAAGTATCTAAAATTACAAATTTATTCAAATTTCGTTAATTAAAATGAACTCTCGTAAATTCAAGAATACTTGTGATTTCAGTGAAGAGAATTGAATTTTAATTCAAATTGTGTTTATAAACTAAATACGTGGATATGAAATTTTAATGTTAGATAAGTTTTAAATCGGATCGAGCACTTCTTTGAAATCACTCTTTACTTCAACAATATAATAATCAAATAATTAAAAAAATGATTCTTTTTTGTTCTCTTTTTTAAAAGTGCAACCAATAATCACGAAAAAAACTCCCCATGGCATTCTACAACAACCAACCCCATCAAACGTTACACGTACAACCCTATATCAATGAAACCTCATCGATCGAATACCCATCTCTCTATTTATTTACACCGACCGCATCGGGCCATATATAAGCATCTGTAGGTATACCTCTCTTGCTGCTCCTCGCTCTCTCGCATACGTAATATATAACATACACCCCCCGTCCGTTGACCACGGCTAACGGCGCATCCTTTGCCAGTTGAACTGTCCGCTGTACGTGGCGGCGCTGTCTAGCAAATCCGCGGCGGACGTGATCGCGATGCAGCGCGCCGAGGGGGCGGCTCTGTACGGCGAGCCTGCCGGCGCTGCCCTCGGCGTCGACGGCACCGAGCAGTACGGCAAGGACATCAACAAGGCCAGGAGGCTGATAACCTGCCCGCCGTTGAGGCCCGATCCTACGACCCCGACGTACCTCGTCGAGCAGCTCGCTCAGTAAGTATGAAAGGAAGATGTAATGAAGATTGTTGTTGTCGGACGTATATAGGATTGTTTCGTTGTTTCGTGCAGCGGGGTGAAGATTCCAGAGTGGTATAGAGGAAACATTGTTATTTCTTTTCGATTTCAGTATTTTATGATGTAGGAAGATTGCTTCTGAAGTGTTTCGATTGAATTTTCAGGTCAGCGCGTCGATTGGACAATGATTGTTATAAAAATAAGTCTGATGAAAGTGATGAAGCTATCAATTATTTTGTTCTATCTGATCTGACGTAATTATATAAGTGAATCATAACCATCGATAACAAAATAATGTCAATGATCAGGTTTACCGCATCGAAAAAATATTATAGCTGATGATACAATTTTTAACCAAAGCACTATTTCGTTTTAGTTATGTATATATACTTAAAATATTCCCTTTACAATCTTCTTCGTATATTGTTCAACTAGAATACATATATAATCCACAAAATGTATCCCAAAGTACATCCAACTGTTTAATCAACAATTCATCACCCTTGCGCACACCGTCTCGTAAAATACCATTCTACCAGACGCCTCTCAGTCGCGTGCAGCTGAGACATAGGTACACAGTCGTGCAGACTGTCGCCTGGCTGAAAAAAAGTCACGCGCGCGCTGCAGCAGCCTCGATTTTTCTTTCGCTGCGCTCTGCAGGCAGCTCCATAGCTATCTCGCGCGCTTGCGAAAGTTTTTGCGCCATTAGCGCGTGCGCCGCCGCCGGCATTCCGGAATCCCGGCTTTTCATTCAATTAGAAAATATTCCCGTTTTCCCGTCCATAGGGTACCCTTATCGCACCAGGTGAAGAAGTCCCGCCGGTCAGCCTGCAGGTGCGCGCGTGTATCTGGTTCCGCGCACGGCTGAGGTGAAAACGCGTCGTGTTATAGCTGCGCGCAGCGTCGAGAGGAAAATTAAATTTCTTTTTTGTTTTCTGGTGTCGTGTGGTGGTGAATCACAATCGATGATAGTATGGGGGTATATGGTTTTGTTAGGTGATAGGAAGGGTTGAGAGAGTTGAAGGTGGAATAAGGATATTGTTTGGTGGAATAGGTCGTTGGGAAGTTGGAGAAATATAATAAAGAGAATTTCAGTAGGTTACTGAAGTTGGGAAGTTGGAGAAATATAATAAAGAGAATTTCAGTAGGTTACTGATCATTTTGATGAAATAAAGCTGATACTAATCTCAACCAATGCATTTGTATAAGGTGATCGCATAACAAATATATATTTAACACGATTACGTATACAGAAATGTAAGAAATAATTATAGAAACCTGAGCATTTCCTCTGACTCAAGTACCATGAAAAATATATATTTGATGTCTCAAGAAGTTCTAAATAACATAGAGAACTCGCAATTTTATTTTAAGCTATTATGTTTCAGCGTTTTAGGTAATCATAAAATAAACTAACAGAACAATACTGTAATTAAATTAACTTACTTTAATTTCATTTAATATCCTTTATTTTCAGTTACTTCATTTATGTTTCTTAAAAAGTCTAAGGTTTCATTGCAAAAGGAATCATCTTTTCTTTAAAATACTTTTTTCTTTATTTTTTCCAAGCGTATCGTCATACATCAAATACACATATACATATCGGATCTATGAGATGATTTCCTTGTGCAACGATTAAATCTTCCCTACCCAATTATGCTTACGAAGAAACAAAACTAATCTCCCCACCTTTTTGTAACGAACAGAGACGGACTGCAAGTAACGGGCAGCGACAACTGCACGTTCAACGCTGACCAGAAGGCCCTTGGCAAGGACGACTTCTCCAAGATCCCGAACGGCGTGAACGGCGTCGAAGACCGCATGTCCGTCGTCTGGGAGAAGGGCGTGCACGGTGGTATAATGGATCCGTCCCGGTTCGTCGCTGTCACCAGCACCAACGCAGCAAAGATCTTCAATCTCTATCCCAAAAAGGGCGTCATCGCCGTCGGCTCGGATGCCGACATCGTCGTCTGGGACCCCAGCCGCAAGAGGATCATCTCCGCTGAGACTCACCATCAGGCTGTCGACTTCAATATCTTTGAGGTAGGCATTGCTTTGGGAAAACATAATAGTTGAAAAATGCTATGGGAGGCTTGAGTTGTAGCTTCAAACAATATACATTAAATCCTATATTGAGAAAACTTATGAGGATTAAAAAGGAGTTAAAGTGGATAGTATATTGCAACGATTTCAATTCTTTAAATATATACGTAGGAAATATTTATTTAAAAGAATTTCCATTCCAATCATATACCAGAGAAAATAATCACGAGGCATTTCCCGGACATTGCCACTTAAAACCAGACCTTAGCCAAACATCTGCCAGGCTTTCATTTTTCCACGATACGGTTTCAACATATGTGGCGATTGGCAACAACAAGAGGCTAATTGTATACGTGGTGAAACCGCACGCTCAAAATGGGCAGCTTGTCGAGCACGCTGCCCTTTCCGCCCAGTTAACACACAATTTCGCTAACTTTTATACCAGAAAATTTTCGTTATTTTAAAACGATGTAAAGTGATTGGCTTAATTTGGCCTTTAAGAATAATATCAAAGAAATTCGTATTCATGAAAGCGGAAAAGAAGTTGACTTTTGCGTATATATCGAGTGATCTTCTAGTAAATCCCAATCGGTTGCTTTCATAAGAAACGAATCTACGCCAATCTCTATGTATATTGCAATGCTTCAGTGGCAACGTCACGGTCTATAAGATGATGCTGATATTTATGGATGAGAAAAATCGATTTAATTGACTTATTTCTCAACAGAGCAAGACGTATCAAAGTAAATGTTTGAACTCGTCATTTGTATTCAATGGTATTGATCAGCTTCGTGTATATCTTTTAGAAAGCAATAGAGTTTCACATTTTTTATATTTATTCAGTTATTCTTCTTAATAAATTCACAAAACGTATAAATATTAAAATTTTATCGCGCATTTATATTTTGTAGAAGGCACAGTCTAATTCAATTCGAATGATTTATTTACAGTAAATCGGTTTTTAATAAAATCGGCAAATCATAAGAGGTTGCTAATGCTCCCTCGGTTCAATATTTTTTTTCATAAGTATACAATAAAAAGAACATATAATTGTAAAATGTTATATAGTTGGACAATGTATATGTGGGCCGTCAGTCGAATTTTTTTTATTAAACGAAATTACTGTAACGGTTCTAGAAAAGGTAATTCAATGGTTGCACTATATAGCTTGTAATAGTAAACTATGTTTTTATTAAATTAATGAATCGAGCAAAAGCACAAGTCACTTTTTCGATTATATCATATAGTTTACACGTGCATTCGTCACGTTGATTAAATGTACGACGAATGCAAGCTGTCAACGACTTGTTATAAATGACTTTTATACAAATCCATTTAATTAATTTCAATCATTCTAATTCTAACAATTCTAACTGAAACTCCTTATCCCCCAGGGCATGGAGATCCACGGCGTGGCGGAATACGTTGTCGTGAACGGCCGCGTCTGCGTGGACGAGTGCGACGTGAAGGTGGTGCAGGGCTACGGCAAGTACCAGGAGACATTGCCGTACCCAGCCTTTGTCTACGAGGCAGTGGACGAGCGCGAGAAGCGGCCGCGTGGAGTCGCGCGAACCGATGCCGAGCTCCTACGCCAGGACGAGGAAGACGCGGCGTTCGCCAGGGCACGCGAAGCCGCCCGCGCGGCCAAAGCAGCCGAGGCTGCAGCCAATGCTGGTAATTCGTATCAGAATGGAACGTACCATCACGAGGACAGGCCCAAAAGAATCACGTGCACGCCGACGTTGCCCAACTCGGCGGTTGCCACGCCCTCCGTCAAGGGACCCAGGCTCGAGGGCCAGAGGAATCTGCAGGATTCGACGTTCTCCATCAGCGGTGGGTGTTTTGTAGGATGAGGAATACATTTTAGTAGGGTTTTGTAGACGGGAATTTTCAAATTCAAATTGCATTTACTTTATGAATTCATTGGATCGTATATAGTATGTATAACTGGATTTTTACGCCTATTAGGAGTTATTAGATTCTCGTATTTAAACTAGGTACGCACTTTATTCGATGTTATCTTTGAAAAGTTTGTGTTTCGATGCTAGACTTTTCCTTCATAATCCTCATTTATGCTTCGTATAATTAGTTTTATTGAAGTAATATGTTCGCGTTCGCAGACTACATTTATATTATAATCATGTTCTTTATGAAACTGTTTAGAATGTATAATATACTCTGACTTCTAAAATCAACGCGATATCGTACTCAAATTTTAAACTTTCCTTCAGCAAAATGAATAAAAATTCAAGCTCGATGAAATCTAAAATCCTATGAAGCTAAATTAACACTTCAATAGATGTTACAATTTATGAATCAATGAATAATTTTCTTCTTTCTCCGTTACCAGAGGACAGCAAGGAGGCCCCGCGATCCTGCATCCGCGTGAACAACCCGCCAGGTGGCCGCAGCGCCGGCGGCTTCTGGTAAGACACTAGCGCAGGCGAGTCCGCGTGCACCTGCTGCAGCAGCACTTCGAGAATCAAAAGGGAAGAAGAAGAAGAAGAGGACGACGACGAAGCCGAGATGGGAGAGAATGAATTCACGGCGAGGAGGAAAGGGAAGAACTGCGAAACACGCGTTTCACCGCTACTACTACTACTACTATTACTACTACCTTATACTCCCACCGCGAACGGCTCGGCGAGAGAGACTCAAATCACACACGGACACATACACGCATACACAAACACTCGACGAGAATTCATTGTATTTTGATGCGTATATAATTCATTAAGTTGACACGTGCTCGATATTCTATTCTTGGTTGGTTTGGAAATCGATTTATTATTATTATTATTATTTTATTAATTATATATTGACTATTGCTGTATACTTTAAATCGAGATGCGCGGAGCCGCTGTTCTTCGCCGTTACATATTGCTATATATATATATTTGACACGTGTTTCTTCTCCTTTATTTTTATCGTGTATGTAATATTATTCGCCTTTACGTTGTTATCGTATATAATATATATACATGTGCATTATGATCGTATGTGTCCCACTCGACAAGATTTATTTTATTTTTAACGTCCTTTCGAAGGAGAAGCGAGAGTGTATTGTAGATTTGTATGATTTGTTTATTTTCTATATAGAGTACAAGATGTTTCATCGCACCGTAATACCTAAGCACCGATCGCACATACAGACTCATACACTCACATGAACACGTATACATTTACGTACATTGAGTGAAAGAGAAAGAAAGAGAGAGAGAGAGAGAGAAAGCTAAGGTAAAAATTTCGAAAATTATCGTACCAGCTATATTCGCCTCTTCCGCTATGTATCGCGATAAACTGCTCTTGTCATTTAATCATCGTGAAAGCTCACTAAAAACTGTCGTAAACAAAAAGTAATAAACATTGTGCAGCTGTGGCCGCACACGTTACCATACACCTATAGCAGCCGGTATTTAGTGGTTAATTATTATTGTCAACAGGCGCGACCAGAAACGTAATAACGATTGTTGTGTATAATGCGACAAAATCCTTTATGTACGATTGCAGAATGTTGAGTACAAGATAAAGAACAAAGTATAAATCTTTAATAATTGTCTTATTAAGTTGCGTGTATGGCATCGAGCGATTTGCGTATACAATGCAGAAATAATGAAGAAAAACGTACAGTACAAGCTATCGATGAAACGCATTACATACACATCAGAAAAATATCAGTGATGAAAGTATATAACATCACCACACAAAAAACAAAAAAAAATTCAGATATGCGATTTTTCTGTATACCCGGAGAAAAACTACCGTACCACACCCCGACTGAGGATGAATGTCTAAAAGTGAAATTTTATACAAATTTTGTATGCCACGTACGTGTATACCTTTTCCAATCGTAAATCCCGTAGACTGTACGATGAAAACCATCATTTAAACGCCAATATGCGCCTCTGCCTTGTGATAATTATATATATTATTATGGGGAATATCTAGACCCTCATGTTTCGCGATTTCGATATGAGAATACGAAATTTCTATCATTGATATTTACCTGTTGAAATTGAATTGGAATCTTATAAGATTCGGCTTTTATCTATAAAATGACTCTAACTATTTGAAGGAAACGCGCTTCTTAAAGACGTATAATTATATTATTAGAATGAATGTCTGTTATGATGTATCTGAAACCTTATAATAAATATTAAATAATAAATAAAATCTAATGGATTGTACTTATTTTTATTTGCCAATGTTATCCCGTTATAAATAAAATTAATTTTTGTTTAAGCCTCTTAATTTGACATTGATTTATAATTTAAAATAACTTCATTGCAGCATTAAGTTTATTTTAAATACCTATATCAATTAATAAATTGAAAAATTCTCAAATATAAGGTACAACAAACCATCACACAAAGTTTATAAAATCTATTCTATGCCATTTTTAATAATTATAACTTTCAAGAATAGATGAGCTATCGGTTTATCTTTCTTCTTTATAAATGCTCGGAAGCGCAATCGATTTCTTCGAAAATAGCAAAACCTCGCATGCAGTTTGCACAAAGAGCGGATCCTGCATAAACGAACTGTTGGGACTTGGGATGACTCTCTAGAGCGCGACCTTACCAGCGGAATAGCACTGCAGTAGCATGCGCTCGCGTGAGAAAGTACTTTTTACCCATCTTCTTTATCCCCCTGGCTGGTGACTGTACAAGAGTACAATAAAACTGTACTTACCTACACTCACACTTGTGCATACTTACTGCATACACATACGTATACCCTATAGCCGTTGCATTGGCGTGGTCACATAACCTCATATCATATCTGTCGTATATAATATACGCGCGCGCACGGCGGAGACCGACCTACCAACGTCCAACGACGGCAGCGGCGACGACGACGACTGTCTGTGGTATACGGGACATGTCAAAATTGTGATGTCGTTGTTAAAGGTTAGTTGGCTATACCTACTCGGAAAATCAGCTGGAAAGCGTCCAGTGATGCCCGTGAGGCCTTGCTAATCGCACCGCTCGCCCGAATGGTACCGCACGATCCCGCGGTTATTTCGTTCCGGTATTTTGCGAAAGGAGAAAGAAGGAGAGACAGAGAGACGGAGAGTCGACCGGAATTATAAGAGAGAGAGAAAGAGAGCGAAGAAGCGAGTTCGGCCCTCGCGCGCGCGCACCCAGAAAGAGAGAGAGAGTGAGAGAGAGAGAGCGCGAGAGAGAGTGCTGAGTATTTTTGGAGCAAAATTTTCCTGGCGAACGCTACTTATCACTCGTTGCTCACGTCGTTGCGGTATATAAGTATATTGTTTTCGAGAACCGTCAGCGTCTTTGGTGTGTGCACACGCGTTGCCGTGCGTCGAACAACAACGATAAACAAAGTGCGCGCGCGCGCGACAAGTGTGTGTAAATACCTGGGTGGATCAGGCGAATTACATTGACAGTGACCGACGGCTTCGATGTACAATGTAAATAATAAGAGAGGGAGAGCAAAAGAGAACGTTTCTGTCTGTTAGAGATTGAAAAGTGACTCTTTTTTCTCAATCATGGAAGCTCGTCAATCATCCACTTTGTTTTTGAATGTATTTTTTTTTTTTTTTCGTATTCATTTTGTGTACAAATTTTGGTTACTGATCTTTTTCATAGCTTTCCTTTAGTATATATTTAATATTCTTTAAATCTATTGAATGCAATCATTTTTACAGTGCCACAAGACTTTATACAGTAAGGTTATTGTTCTCATAAATTTCCTAATCTCTCATTCTTGCATTGCAGAGTCAATTTACATTCGAAGATGCATGGCCATGTATGCGTCCGATTATTTTGAAACTCCTGAAACAAGAGCCAGTAACACAAGCAGAATGGCAAGATCTCTTTTACTCAGTGCATCAGGTGTGCCTCGACGAAAAAGGCCCACCCAAGTTGCGAGATGCTTTAAGAGAAGATATTATGGATTTTATCAAACAAGCTCAACAGGTACATGATAAATTAATTTATCAAACAGAGCATATAAGTAATAGGAATTGTAAGTTAATAATGGCTATTAATAATTTTCAATTCGCTTCGTTGCAGAGAGTCATGGCTCATCAAGAAGAGCAGGCTTTACTAAAAGCTTATATTGCAGAGTGGAGGAAGTTTTTTACTCAGTGTAACTATTTACCTACACCATTTAGACAGTTAGAAGCATCATTAAGAGGAAAAACTACTACTAGTATGCAAAAGAAGAATCAACCTGATGAAAGTATCGTACGAAAGGTTGGTTTTAATTCTGTACTAACATTTATTGATTTTAATAAATGCTTCACTTATTTAGGTATACACTGATACTCCATAATTAAAATAATATTTTATGCATTGAGTATTGAAATTAATTTTTTTCTTACAATAGTTAATGCTAGACAGTTGGAATCAAAGTATATTTAACGACATTAAGCAAAGACTTCAAGACTCAGCAATGAGGTTAGTACGAACAGAGAGGAATGGAGAAGTTTTCGATTCGCAACTTGTTATTGGAGTCAGAGAATCGTATGGTATGTATAGAAAAATATATATGTACTTATTCTAAATTCTAATACATTTTTCTTTTTTTCATTTTTTTAAATATTTATTATATGTTTATTATATATTTAATTAATGTTGGCATTCAATTTTTATTTGTTAAAATGTTGCAGTAAATCTTTGCTCCAATCCATTAGATAAGCTAGAGATTTATAGAGAACACTTTGAAGCTGCTTACATTGAGGAAACCGAATCTTTTTACTGGATAAAAGCTCCTGAACAACTACAAATGCATGGAGTTGAAAAGTATATGAAATATGCAGAACAAAAATTAAAAGAAGAGGAATTACGTGCGCAAAAGTACCTTGAACCAAATAGTGCTAGTGTACAACTATTAATGGAACGATGTGTAAAAGTACTTGTTGCTAACTTTAAAACAGCAATCCTTGCCGAGTGTCCGCGAATGATCCAACAGCATCAAACGGAGAGTGAGTTAAAATAATTCCAAATACATTGATTGAATTAAGACTTCAATATAACAAAGCTTACTATTTTTTAGAATTACGATTGATGCTAAAATTGATGGATCGCGTACCGGATGGAGTGACGCCTATGCTGGTGTACCTGGAGGAACACATTGCTACGGCCGGTCTGGACGACATGATGGCCGCCGTGGACATTATTACCCAAGACTCGGAGAAGTACGTGGAACGGCTGCTCGATTTGTTCCGGCGCTTCTCCACCCTCGTGAAGGAAGCCTTCGATGACGATCCACGCTTCCTCACGGCCCGCGACAAAGCTTACAAACTTGTCGTCAACGATTCGTCCGTGTTCAAACTTGACCTGCCCATGAGGCAGGGAGGTGGTCCGCCAGTCCCGGCTGTGCCCACGATTGGAACCATAGCTAGTCTCAGTGCCGCATCCAAGCCCACCAACAATAATGGCCTACCCGAGTCAAAGTGCCCCGAACTCCTGGCCAACTACTGTGATATGCTACTGAGGAAAACGCCGCTCAGTAAAAAACTGACGTCCGATGAGATCGAGAGTAAATTGAGAGACGTGGTATGTACCAGGATCAATTTAAATTATATCTATCAAATTTTCATGAAATGTTTATAAAAAATTCTTTGATTTATCGTTACAGTTACTAGTTCTAAAATATGTTCAAAATAAAGACGTCTTCATGCGCTATCATAAAGCACATTTGACGAGGCGTTTGATTTTGGATACGTCGGCTGATTCAGAAAAGGAGGAGAATATGGTTGAGTGGTTACGAGAGGTTGGAATGCCTGCTGACTATGTCAATAAATTAGCCCGCATGTTCCAGGATATTAAAGTATCGCAAGATTTGAATCAGCAATTTAAGGAACAGTGTAGAGCTACTATTGCTGACAGCATCAATATCAAAGTATTTATTAATAAATGTTACTTTCTTCGATAATTGGTAGGGCCGAACGTAAGATTAGTTAAATTCATATAATTTATTTTAATTTACGCAGATATTGAATGCGGGAGCGTGGGCAAGAGGTAGCGAACGCGTTACAGTTAGTTTGCCTCTTCAATTAGAGGATTACATACCCGAAGTGGAAGAGTTTTACAAAAAGAAACACAGCGGAAGGAAGCTACAGTGGTATCATCATATGTCGAACGGCACGGTACGTAGGACATGACATTTACATGATTAAATAAATAATTTTAAAACAATATATTACATGTTTTATAATCTTTTCAGATAACGTTTCAAAATCAAGTAGGAAGATTCGACATAGATGTAACTACTTTTCAGATGGCTGTACTTTTTGCGTGGAATGAAAGACCCTTGGAAAAAGTTTCTTACGAAAATCTCAGATTAGCAACAGAACTGCCTGATCCAGAGTTGAGGCGGACCCTTTGGTCGCTTTGCGCCTTCCCGAAAATTAAGAGACAGCTGATCATCGCAGATCCACCTGCTCATAGTCCAAAGGACTTTTCGCAAGCAACAAAATTCTGGATCAATCAGGAGTTTGCTATTGTGTAAGTATTAGAGAAAATAACTATTTATTAATTAAAAATATACTTTAGTTATACTCTTAAAATGTCATTTTTTTCAATGTATTAATTATATAAATATTAATAAAATTATAATTCAAAAGTAATAACAATTGTATATGTTTAAATGTAGGAAAAATGGTAAAATGCAAAAACGTGGGAAGATCAATCTAGTAGGTCGTTTGCAATTATCAACCGAACGGAGTAAAGAAGAAGATAACCAGTCCATCGTTCAACTTAGGATATTACGTGTACAAGTAAGTTGATTATTAAAAACATTAGCGAAATTATTAATTTCGTACGTTCTGTAATGTGTTTATCATCAACTTTTTCGACTTGCAGGAAGCAATTATAAAGATTCTGAAGATGCGAAAGAAAATTACTAATAGTCAGCTTCAAACGGAATTAGTAGACATACTGAAAAATATGTTTTTGCCGAGCAAAAAGATGATAAAGGAACAAATTGAATGGCTTATTGAACACAAATATATTCGAAGGCATGATAACGATATCAACACATTCGTATACATGGCATAACGATAATTATGTCAAATTGCTCGCGTCGGATTCGACTTATATATTATATTTTTGTAATAACTTGAGTTGCATTTTCGAAGCCTCAAGTTGAAAGTGTGGCACATTTGCAAGTTACGCGCTTAGCGAAAATCATACTTGCATTATACAAACTGCTCTAATGCGGTTTAAGTCGATAAAGGTGATTGTCTCTTGGCTGAAAATCTCGCAATGGGTCAAGGTCGCTTTAAAATTTATAAAAAGTAAAATATAAGGAAACTCCACATGGATTGTACATGCATTTGTAAGGTAATAGTTATAGCTTTGAATTATTTTAGACTAAATAGAGTACTAAGTATGTTCTTAAGATCTTTTCTCAATTGCTTTACTTGCGACTGTGATTTTAAAGTGACCGCCCAACATTTTGTTCAATTCGTATATAAATATTTGTCTCTTCTGTAAAATACACTCAAAAGTCCTGGAAAGAAATTATGTATGCAGTATATATAGTTAATTTTATTCCTCTAGTTAGATATATAAGCTTATATATCAGTTAAAACCACCGTAGTCTTTCTAATAGAAATATTTATTTTTCATTCAATAATTCAATTAATTTCATTTTTTTTATGCACCTAACAATAAATTTTTATAAAGTATCAATAAATATTTGTGTTGAATTTTCATTAAAAATATACTGTACTTTTGATAATCTGTCTATCATGAAAAGATATGATTAATAACTAATAAAGTGATTATGAATAATATAAATTTAACAAGTATGTAAATAAATTAGTTGTATTTCATTAATATTCAGTATTGTAAAAAAATAAAAATTGTTTGTGATTATATAAAATTATACATAATTTATTTCCGGGATTCAAACTCTAGCTAAAATTAATAAATCTCAATGAATATTCATACTGAAAAAAGGTTGAGCATTGTTGAAAAGACGGCAGCTTATTGAATTCACCGAACACAAGGCCTTCTGTAAGAATAGTAGGAATAACATGGCCTAAATATAAACATTTTTCAAATAACAGACATGATTTTAGATAGTTGCAATGCAAAAATGTTTTTGGAGGCGATTCTGTATGGCGCTATTTTATCTATGTCTTCTGTTTTTAAATTCAATTTTTAGTTATTAATTTTTATTTACAATCCATAGATTATTATAAATTTTTGAAGTCTGAATAATATTTCGTACGATATATAGATTAATGTAATTACAATATAATTGATTTTTGACTTTTTTATTATTATTTTATTCGACATGGATTTTATTGGAAGTAAATAATGTTTTTTTTTTTTTTTTTTTTAATTTAAATTGTACTTAGCTTTTTCAGCGCAGGATAGTATTAGTGACGATCAAAGAACTATAATTTTAGGGATTGTGTGTTTAACTTAAGTAAGAATTTATCTGTCATTGATCTTCCTCAATGCAGTAAACAACATGATTTGTATAAAGCCTTTGTAATATTTAAGCGTTGAAAATATTGAAGTGTAAGAATTTGAAAAACTGAATTGAAACATTTGAATTAAAAAAAATGTCAACATTTTTTCCAAACCACTACTTTTTTATTGCGTTTATTATATTCATTTTCAAATAGTATATTGTTTAATAAATATAAACTTTTTGAAGGTTCAAGCCAGATCTGAAATAAACGATCGAAGTTTCATAAGAAGAGGATATTTTAGAAACATTACCAAACACTTAACAATTTATGTATCTTTTATTTACATTATTTCCATCGAAACTGACACAGTATTTCTGTTAAATAATGTCACTTAATAACAGATCCTTTCACTTGTATTGGACTCTTTGATACGATTTCCTTTGTTTTCTTAAGTACGCATAACTCAGACTTTGCAGTGCGGTGGGTTTAAGACTCTCTGCACCCTAGGTAAAAAGGAAAAGAAAAGCATAAATCCATTCTTTTCATTTTTTTTTATACATATGCTTTTTACGTATACGTACATACATATATACACATATTCACAAGTAATAATGAGATACATTCATACCACAGCTCTCGGTGTTAAACATCATTTTTGCTTCTCACTTTCATTTACATAAATAGCGATTAGATTTATTGATTTTTTATCGAATTTCTTTCAAAATATCCCAAGAAAAAAATTTTATTACAAACATATATATATGTATGATTTTTCAAAGAAATTGAAAAATTTTCAACTTTTTGTATAGATTTTTAATCACGATTCAATATAGTTCATATATAATTGCTTCTTCAATTATAATTTTCTATAGAATTTTTTTCTCGGGCGATTCTTTATAATTTTTTTTTTCATATCACGAGTCTTGTAACAAATTTTCACTTTGTTTTATCGATATAATATTCGTTGAAGATTACGTTGGTAAATAGAATCTGAAGCGATATGACAATAAGTCGTAAACAAAACGTAACAATCTTACAGCAATTGTAGCGAGAAGCTATCAAAGAGTGAGAACTTTTCCCTCATTTCATCGCAGTAGAGCGGGAAGAGAAGTTTAGCTACGGTGTGCACAGATATATTAATTGTAAATCTTTCATTAAAGATCAAGATGTATCGGAATTAAGAGGAAACAACCGTTTCTATAGCTCTAAATTTCATTATTATAAAAAAACACTATTCAATCTTTTTTGTTTGATCATAAGAAATTTGTTTTATAAACTGAAATGAAAAATTTTTAAGATAACTAATGCCTTTGTTATGTATTCTACAAAAGTTATTATAATATCTGAGAACAAAAAAAATACATGACAAAATATAAATATATACATGTATCGTCATATATAATTTATATAGTCATGTACACAATCGAATTATTTATTATCTTTTTGCTTCTTTTTGATGGATCAATTTTTTTTTAATCTTTTTCCACCACTATTCAACACTAAAAACTGACACGAGAAAAATGAGCCATCCATTACTGAGGCGAACATTTAACACTTTTCATTTTTTAAGATTTTAAAAACGACTAACAGAAAAATCCATCTAGGATCTAAATATTACACTCAACAATTTGTATTAGTTTTGTTAGCTGTTCACAATCTGTTCACAATCTTTTTTATTTCAATTAAGAGTTTTTTTAATTATAATTCTGACTCAGATTTCACTTTTTTTTTTAAATATAATACTATTTTGCGCAAAATTTGATTGTTCGAAATGCTCATTACGACGTAATAGATTTTCCCATCTAAGTTTTCTACAGAAGCAGAAAACGCTTATCGATAATCGAGATTGAAATGTATATTGATTTTATGTGTACACACTAAATATCCGGTCGATCTACACCAGTTTGTCTTATATCGTTTATATTGAGTATGCTCGAAGGCTGTATAAAACTAATTCTTTTGTCATTACGAAAATAATCAATCGTGTATATTATAGCGCAGCACCAACACTTTGCTCTCACCTGTTTTTTTTTTAAACTAGTTAAATTTTCAAAATACAGAAAGTGTCGATGGTGCACGCGAAAACTTTTATAGCCATCAATGACCTTGTCGCTTTCAATTCCTAGGTAACGCATGCCACTACGAATCGTTCTATTATTTATTTATTTTATTAGGCAGCCATTTGTTGTATATTTATGTTCAAATGACTAAATACTTGGGGAAAAGATTACATATAAGTACGGAAAACTATATTCATATGCATAATCACTCGCGTTCAACGTATTATTATAATAGACAGGAAATTAACGTAGGTATTTCAATATCTGTATAAAATTTACGTTTAACTTATGTTATTAGATTCAACCAATATAAATTTAAATTTTATATAATAGTTTATAGTTTATAGAATTTTTCTCAAATTACTATAATATCTCTAAAAGGGGATAAAAGTTGAATTAAAAATTCGAGAACATAAATTTTATAACGAATTAAATTGGAAATACAAAAATATAAAAGAACTGGATACATGAAAAAAAAATTTCTTTCTATTTTCATCACATATGTATACAAACATGTACAACAACGTTTATATGTAGATATACATTATGTGTTTAACATTTACGGGAGCCCAAAGTTTAGTTTAATAAATTTACAGATTGTTATTTTACCTTAATTATTAACCGAATACTAACTTATTAAAGATTTTTTTTATTTGTTCAACCACACAAAATAACATTTTTAAACTGGTTTAAAAAATAAAACGGAAACATTTTTACAACGCAAGGTAAAAAGATTCAGTAAATAATTACGAAATTAATAACCAACGATAGGCTCCCTTTTACAATCTCGAGTTTTTAACGTATTTCTATCCCCTTCCTACCATTTTGTCATATCCTCGAGACATACTAAATCGCTTGCGTCTCGGGATATACGAAAAGCTGACCAGCAGCGCGCGCCGCGTGCAAATATACTTTTACTTGCTTATAACATTGATTATCGTAACACTCAAGCCCTTTAATTCTCTCTCAATTTTCTGATACGATAACACCGACGACAATACGGCTCGATAATAAGAACTGGAATCATTAACATACCCATGTCCTCGAAGTTTAAGCGAGCATTTGTCGCTCGCTTAAATAGTATTCATAAAGAACAAAGGTTTTTTACCGTCTATCTGGATGGATCGTTCAGACATACTTGTTCATATGATTCGTTAATTTTATATAGAGCAGACGGCAAAGGAAGAGAGTGCTTTTTTAAATGTTTAATTTTTTATTTGGTTTTCTTGAAGATCTTTGATGATTTTTCTTAATATTTTAAGAAGGGTTTCTTCTGAAGCCACATATTCACTAAATTTTGATATAAATACACTTGATGCATATAAAATAAGAATGGCCTGAAAACTGGATTTGAAATTTATTTAAATTCGCAAGCGGAATAAATTTAATTCTTTATTATTCCGGTTCTCGCGTGCGTACTCATTTGATTCCGTGTTATTTTAAATATAACATTATAAAATTAAGAATGGAGAATTTTTATAGTTTAATCTTGTTAATTTTTTTTTAAATTAATCTTTAAATTCAGTTCACGTGCACATACAATTTGACATTTTACGTAACATTTTTTACGAAATTTTGCAAACACTTTTGCAATGACTAAAATCATTGTAGTTTGAAAAAATATTTCAGCAAAATCGTCAAAGATCACCTTTCATGTTTGTATCGCACGGTTTAGATATTCGCATGCGTGAATTTAATTTCCGATATTAATTTTCGGGACAGCGAGTATGCGGTATGCGAGCAGCATTTTTTACATTTCCTGAAGATTCGCAGATGTGTACAACGATTCCTGGGTGGCTCGAGGTCTTTGGATGAAGTTCGTGGCTCTCACCTAGAGTAAGATGAACAGTTTTAAATGTTATACCATCAGCTCTAAGAAGTAAATTTTAAATGAGTATATTATTAAATATAAAACTTAGATAATAAGACAAACCTGGAGTTAAATTAGCAATTGCTGCAAGTAAATCGTGGTTGACCAGAGGCTCATTTTCTTCTCGGGGCTCCCAACCTACGGGCGGAGACGCCGGTGGAGATATGAGGAACTGTTTATGAGGTGCTGGAGGATGCAAGTGTCGATCTTCAATATCTATATAATAGAAAAATGTTATGTTACGAAATCTTTTATTAAACCTAATTGTTTTAATATCAAAATAAATTTCCAATTGTGTAACCTACCAATGGGCGTGACTGGTTGTGCAAAATAACAATTTATATTAGTATCTCCAAAGTGAGCTTGGTGTAGCTGTATCCTTGCTTGTGCAGCTGCACTTGGTGATTTATAGTTAACTCTCATTCTTCTAAAAGATCTGAAGTATTGAAATATGGCATCTTCACCAAATTGCTTAAAAAGCGTTTCCATGTCCTTCTGCAAATTGACATTGTAAATTGAAGTTAACCGTTACTTTGTACTATCATACAATAATTACTGTTTTATACATTATTAAAAAAGTTTTCTTTTTTAATTTATACATTTATAATCACCTTGAGCTCATCTGATTTGAAGACACGAGGATCCACATTTGTAACAATCACAGACATTGGTAAGTCTTCATCATGAATCAATTCTTCTAAAGTTGTTGAAGATGGATCATCACGACTTATATCTTGTGTGCAATTTAATTCTAATTGCTGAAAATTAGGGTGTAAATTTGGTAAACCATCTACTTCATTGATAATAATATTTTCTGTATCTGACTCGTCATCCTCCCTTGGACTCTTGCTCTTTTTTTCCTCCATGTTTTTGCTTTGGATTATTAGCACTTATGTCTTGTGCACTGTTTAACTGTCAACTGGAAGAGAAATGTAATTTATTGAATAATGTAAGAATAATCATTTTATTAAAATAAAAAAAAAATAAAATAAAATATGAGAAAAAATGGTGCACAATTAGTTTTATGGTCTCTTTCTCTGAATAAAAAAGTATTTTTGATGAATTAAGAGTAACTTGTGTCATGATTAAAAATAGAAATTAAAATGCTTAATGTCTCATAGGTATAACGGTAAAAAGCATGAGTTTTAAGTAAATTTTATGAATCAGCGAATAGTTAAAAATAGAATATCTTTGGTAAAACTAAAAAAAGAAATAGCTAGTTATCTCTTTAAATGTATAATTAAATTTAGAATATACTACTCCGATTTTAAAATTTTCCATTACAATTACTCTTGCGAAAGTACCTTGCATTTACCCTCAAGATTAACTATTCTTAGAATGTGTATAGCTTAGCTTCCAGTATGACTGTAACATCAATGAGCATGGTACTGTTAAAACAAGAAAATTCTGTTCTTATAGTTTATTGACACTGGATTACTCAGTCACATTGGCTTACTTAATATCAGAGCGAAATGAGCATGGGCCCGATGATAAACACAGAGACACAAATAAACAAACAAACAGTGACCACAAGTATAATCCTCATACTGGCGTACAAAAATATAAAGCAAGCCAGGTGTCTAAGCGTATCAGAGCAGCTCAGTAAGCCATGCAGACATATCGGAGCAGAAAATTCAAGTCGCTCTCCACCTTTGTGACAACACTGCACTGTTTGTGTCCTCTCTCTTTCTCCAGGCAGGCAAAATCAGTTAATCCAGTGTTGTACTACCTCTCCCTTGACAGCAAGCGCCTCTTTATACCGCCTCGAGAGCTTTCACGGAACTCGAGCTTGCACGCTGCTACAAGCTCGCGGGTAGCTCTAGGAGTGCGGTGCTACTGTTGGAGGCCAGCAGAAGCCGACTTCGGAGTTCCATGAAGAGCTTCGCACACGCACATCATATACATAGACGCAAACGCAGACGCGCAGGAGAGCCTGACTAGTGATGAGCTCCGAAGGACGTCGGCATAGTCCCCTCCCGCCGTATACGCGCGCACGCGATTATTTACAGTCCTCTCCTCGTCGGCAGACGTTGGACGGCGACGGGTGCATGGTCTGAGTGCGCACACGGGTCGGACTACTGCTCTCCGCTGTCTCTGCTGCCTCCGAGCAGGGGCACTGCGGGCTGATTCTCACTGTAATTCTGCTCTGCCTCTGCTGACTCTCTCTTGCTGCGTGCGTGCGACACGAGCACCGACTACGTCACTCTATGCTGCTGCGCTCTAGCTTAGCTGCTGCCTTCGGCTCGATTCCTATATAAGTAACGGCTAGCTCAGGCTTCGTTCACACTCGCTGTCGAGTTTGATGAGGCTGAAATAAACAAGCAGAAGGATTCTTTAGAGATGGTAGGGTAAGTATGATGTCTGCTTGGATGTTGCGCGATGTTTCGTTCCGTTTCTTTTTGCGCAAGTCGGTTTAAGGGCTGGCTAACTCTTTTGTACTCCGTTATTTGTAATGGTCAAATTTTGCAAGTTGAGGGTGTAAAGTTGTATATGTAATATGTGAAATAGAAAAAAAAGAAGGGATTAAGTATTGACAGAAGAACGAAAGCAAGCGTTGATGACATCCTTATACTGTCATAAGTACCCTAATCATTAAATAGCTTGAGTAGCTAGCTAATAATAAAAAAACGGCTACTAACTTGGCTATATTGTTACAGTTTATAAATATAAAAAAATCGATTAAATAGAAGCGTGCGTGAAAATAATTATAAAAATTTTAATTTAAATTATAATTGGCTCATGCATAGAAATATAGCACACAATATATATGTACATTTTCCACGAAACAGTATTATATATGTTTTTTCGTAAAAAATTAACGAACTCTGTTGCTTATTTATTTTTGTTTTTCTTCTACTTATATAGGTATCTTCGTTTGCGTTTTAAATTTTCATAAAAATGAAAAACTACTCCACTATAACGTATATATTTTATTCGCTGGCGTTATTTTCAATTTTCTAGGCCGCATTAGATAGAAGAGAGTTTAATGTAGTAAAACAATAAATTGATTGGCCGCTTTCAAAAAGCGCATTGTGTATATGGATAAAGCGCCGATTTTGAAAAAAAAAGCGGGATTTTTTTATTAAAACGTACCTATAGGTATATAAAAAAGCTACAGTGTTTAGAGAACAGCCATTTTTATCTCTTTTCATAGATTAAACTTACGAAAATTATCATTCACTTTTAGTAGGTGTATTGACAAAAGTTTACTTATTTCTTATATAGGTAAGTATATAATCTAGCTGCATAATAAAATTACTTTTTATTTTTAAATTTATGAAAATATACATGATAACACGGGATAAGCGTAATAATGTCTAACGATAAAGTACTCACGATTTTTTACTTTACTATTGAAATTAAATAGGTGAACATGATGAACAGTTTGACGAATTCGAGGCCATCAACTGTTCTATGAATACGAGGTCTAATGCGCGGAAGTTTTGTAAAAGAAGCTTGTATTATTACATTATTCAATCAATGGGATGTTATCATGAAAAGTTAGTACGTCGCTATACGAAAAAATTCCGAAGTTTTGCTATTTATTTTGTAATATGATTTATCGAACATCGCATATTATAATTCTATTTCTTTATCGATATTGAAATACCCTATACAACGTATGAAGACTATATTTAGGAAGAAGCCAAAAGTCGGCGAATCTAACGTTTTTCTCACGAACTCTATTTTAAGGTTGAGCTATTCCCGAATATACTCCATTTAGTTCTAGACAATGAAAAGCATCAAAAGATAGATATATCTAGCTCTTTTTAATCTCATCATAAGATTTACTAAACAGATTATGTTCATTGTGCACAGGCAAAATTTTGCCTAAGCATTTGGCGCATTAAATCGCATAGTATTTCTTAGTAGGCTTCCCAAGAACCAATAACGTAAAATTAAACTTATCATCACCAAAGTAACCAATGTGTTACACTTTTACACAGTAAATTAGAGGCATATAGAATATTTGAATATTCAAGAAAATCTCTATCAATAATTGATTATTCACAATTAATTATAAGATACAAATGTACAAGTATAAATAAATTTTATACCTAAAGTAATATTTTAATTATTGTACTATATGACAATATATAGTTTAGTCTGTTGTGTGTAGCCCACTTTTGTTGAGATTTTGACATCATCATTCATGCTAAATGATCCAAATATTTTCTCATAAAAATTATATAAAATTAATTAAATCTTATATCCTGATGGTAAATCGCGTAGTTTTTTATCCTATTATATTATGGAATCAAGATGTTGCGTCGGACGCCTCTTTTTAAAAAATGGGTTGACAAATTTTGGTTGTTCGTACACCGTAAACTGTAAATAACTATAAAAATAATTAACAAATATTACAAGTTGAAAGAGCTTACCAAAAATTTTGAACTTTATTATGTACGAGATTATGTAATTGAGTAGTAATTTATTAAAGTGAGTAACTAACATTTCGAAAATGAAAAAAAAATAACAATTTACGAAAGGTTATATTTATATGATAAAACAAATGATAAGCTGATATAGTACTTAATGTCTATTTTGAAATTGTTTAAGCACAAGATCAATCTAAAGATACAAGAAGATAATGGTGATTTATTCTTAATATTTATACTTTACATGTTACATTTTTATATACCGCAAGGTTGGTTTTATGTAGCAAATTCATTCTTTGAATAAAGTACTAAAAGAATTCTGAGAATGAAAAAAAGTCGGTGAAAGTAGATCACGTATTTAATATAGTCTTTCGAACAATTAATTGGCGTTTTTATTTTTTTTTTTCCTTCATATACTCTATCAGGCCACTTCTGATTATTACAACATTACGAACGATGGATTGGAAAGAAAACAGGTTCGGAAGCAATTCGGCGCAAAGTATACCTATTCTATAACTTAAGTATGCAGAGGCAACGATGGGCCAAGTTCAGCCCGCATCTCTCGACTGCTATGATATATACTATATATATATGTACCTCCCACTTTCGCTCTTCGCGACGTCTGCAGCAGCGACGGCGGCAGCGGCGGGATCGGGCTCTAAGTAAACAGGGACCATATGTTCCCTCCACCCATTGTGAAACCCGCGTCTATCCGGGCATCAGCAGTTTTCCTGTCGAACCGATATACTGCACTGCACGTGGGGGGCGGCCAGAATCTCGGAGAGAGAGACAGTCGCTCCGCCCTCGCGCCGCAACACTCGCCAAGAAACGCGAGCGCAGTTGATATATATATATATATAAGTATATTCGACTGCAAAACGCGAAAATACTCGAGATTTTTACTCCCCAGTGCAGTGCCAACAATAAAAGCAGCGAGGTGATCATCGTCGGGCTCAAGTAGGGCGTCAATCACGCGAAAAATTCGAAGGAGATAAGCCGCACATGCAAGTTTACACACGATATATACACACGCAGGAGTCAACGTGATAAGGATATATTAGTCGCCCAGTGCACACAAGAATCTCTTGGTGCTATAATAGGAAAATGCTACAGAGGTAGCAGTTAATACGACGGTGGAAGTGGAGGAGACGAGGTTAGTATCGAATTTCTGTAAAGGCCTCTATGACGTTATAAACATATATACACACACGCGCACGCGTTGACAGCTGGACGAAAAATAATAAACAAGAGACGGTGCGTACTTACGTACTACTATACCCACACGTGTGAATAAAGTGTATAGCATAATCGCATTGTTGCGAGTCTGGCCTATTTTGAGCGACAGGTTAGCTTTCTTTCCGAAAATTCAAAATAACTCGTGCGCGTTTATGTGTTATGTATATATATCCACACACACGCATACATCATACTTGCATACCTATTCACAAAGTCACAACACGTAACGTAACTTCATGTGCGCACACGACTCATCGCTGCAGTCCACACCAACACACTTTTCAATCGAGGTACTTATAATGACCGAATTGGAAATGATGACAGGACAGGATTCGCCGATGGCTGGGATCCGATGCGATGAAGAGGCTCGCGCGCCGTTTTCGCAGAGCTCTCGGCAGCAACAACAACAACAACAATCATCGTCGCGGCCGCGGTCACCAGCGTGGCGCTGCGGCGGCAGTAGTGGCTGTGCCGCGCGCCGACGAGGAACAGCAGCAAGATAACGCCGCCGCCACCGCCGCCGCCGCAGCAGCTGAGATGTCAACCGCGACGACGATGGAGGGCTCGCTGAGTAAGTGGACGAACGTCGTCAACGGCTGGCAGTACCGTTGGTTCGTCCTCGACGACAACGCCGGACTCCTCTCCTATTACACGGTAAGTGGGCGCGCGTCTCGGTTTCTAGGTTATAAAGCTCTCGCCCTGCAACTCTCGTGACACTTTCTTGCGCTGTGCTCTGCTGGTGGGCAAGAATCGATGCATCCCAGACGAAGAATTCTCTCTCCCTCTCCCTTTGTGTTTCAGAGAATCTTTATGAGAGGATTAGCATTAGCACAGTGGGATTAGAATGGTTTTGGAGCGAGACGATGACAAGTGTCAAGCGAAGCTTGACGAGTGCGCGCGATGCTCTAATCGACTTTCGAAGCGCGCATAAGAGCGTTTCTTTACTCGATTAAACTTGGGCGCGCGGAATCTCTGCAGTGAGTTTACAAAGTTGGCAAGCGAAACGAAACGATGACGGGCAGAGGCTGACGGAGAATTAGGTTAGGATAACAAGTGGATGGGCAGGCTCATCGGGGTAAACAATAACAATGCTGGTCTGCGATACTGTTGCTTTTATATTCTAATAAAGCAGGTTGTTCGACTGACTGAATTTATACTTGATGCTCGATGAAGGTGTTCGTTGATGTAGATAATGACAATCTGGTGATTCGCTTGGACACTTGATGATGTCTGATTAATGAATAACTGCTTTTGCAGAAAGTAAGTGAATTGTAAAGTTATTTCCAAAGTCTAAGTTACCAAAAATAGGATTTTAATTATGATTCATCTTTTCCATCCAATATAAATATTGTTTTTTAAAATATTTTGCTGAATGAATCTTTCTGATGCACTTTGTACAATAAAAAATAAATCTAATTTGTATGAATCAAAGAAAATTAAAATGTATATCTAAAACTTTCAGATTCTGACAATAAATGGTAAATTTAATATTCAAATAAAGAATTACATTTATTAATATTTATGAAGGAAATTTTAAAGTGTTTTTTTAATAATGAAATTATAATGTCGTGACAGTATTTTTTATACAGATAAATGTTGTATTGTTTATACATTGGCATGTTATGCTTATTATTATTGTATGTTATGCTTAATCGAGAAAACTCATTTTATAACATCAAATTCAATTTTCATTAAAGACAAATACTGCAAATTTGATGCATAATAAGAATTTCATCTATAATAAAATAATAAATTCAAATAATATGCTATATTCAATATTTTTGGTTTTGAATAGTTTGGTATTATAATGAAATTAATAGGTACACCGATCAGTACATTAACATGTACATATATATAAAATAAATTTTTGTGTTTATACTGTCAATTTATTCAAATAAACAGTTAAGTAAATAATCATATTCAAGTGAACACAGTTTGTTATTGACCAATATACAACAATTAATTCGATAACTTTAACAAATTTTTATTGTATTCTTTAATAAATACATTACAACAGGTATTAAACATTATTAGAAAATCCCAATAAATATTATAGGATTTTGCTAAAAATTTTAATCCTTTTTCAGTCACACATTTTTTCTAATGGACCTTTTTCTGTGATATTTTGCATTTCTAGATTTTTAAGATCACTGATTACGAATATGAAATCAAATTTCAATAATTATATATTTGATCCTTCCTTATTCAGATTTATACTGATTTACCCTACATACCAGCTATTTTGCACACCCGATTTCTATTAATTTTTTAAAATCTGATATTAAATTTTTAATCAGAGACCTCAAAAACCTATACTTATATTATATATTTAAATATGATTTGTTCAGAAACATTTTGGTTTTTCTATTTCATTTGTTTATAAAAATATAACTAACTTTCTAAAAAAATTTGGAAAACAATATATATTGTGCTTCCACACATTTGAAAAATTGTAGTGAAAGTTTCATCTTCCTACCTCAAATACTTTCAGAGAAACCACATTTATTAAAAAAAAAAAAAAAAGCCATTCATTAAACTTTTTCGTTAATAAATTATACAAAATGAACAGTTCATAAAAGAAACCTCCGGAAATGTATAAAATAAGTTTAATAAATGGTAAAAATCCAATTTCATTATTATTTTCGTGAAACTGTATATGCAAAACATAGTGAACACGAAAGCAACAAAGGTGGTAAGTAGACTTATCACTGCCCCTGAAAAGGGTTTTTTTTTTTTTTTTTAATGAAATTATATATCTAACTTGAAATACACTATGATTGGTGGAATATCACTAAGGCGAAAAGCAGGATTGGCTTACAGTTTTAATTTATTTACAATTTTTAGCTCTTTTTTGGCTTTGGCTTATCCTTGTAATTTTGTCTGTAGAAGTTGTAGAACAGAATGAAGTTTATTATAAGGTTGAAAAACATAATAATAGCTCCCCATTTCGGGACATCGCAGCCCGGGAAAAACGCCTGGAGGGTATATGCTAAGAGGATGAAGAATTGCACCTGAAACAGATAAATATAATTATAGCAGAATGTATTTAAATAATCAAAAATTGTTTTAATCAATAGCCAGCTATAAATTGCTATAATTATATATAATTTTTTTTAAAATAACTTAAAGGTATAATTATTTATATTTTCGAGAGTATGAACTTCGAATAGAGAAAATTTAAAAATTACCAAAAATCTCAAAAGTTTTTCTTTTTATACAAGATTTGTGTTATATTTACAGAATTTAAATCTATCTCATCAGAGATAGAGAAAAAGTTATACTTATAGTTTTGAAATAAAAAATATATTATTCCGTATGGAATAAATAGATATTAGTAAGATTCGCGAGCATATTTCGAAATTAGTATTTAATTTCAACTTCATTTAAAACTAGTGTGTACTTTCATTTTATTATAAAATTTAAAAAAATATCGAAATATCAAATAAATAGATATTCTATAATGCAATAATTCTATAATATATAGGGAGAATTTGTAACGGTAATCTTGGATCTCATAATAAAGTATATGTTGAATACCGAAAATCATCGATTCCTGAGCGTAAATCTTGAAATATATTGTGAAAAGTATATTTCACGCCAGTTCTTTCTTGACTACTTTAATCGATTCGTTTTTCATTAATTTCCACAAAAATAATACATTTTTTGTAATTTAAGTGAAAATATGTAATACTATCGTTCTCTTTTTTGGCTTATGTATGATTTTGCTACTAGACAAATAAACCTCAATTCAATTCAATTCAATTCTCCTTTGATTTGAATTAATTTTCTATTTGTAAAAGGACCAACGCGATAAAAACGCTTCTATTCCCATCTCCACTATAATAGCCATTTTTCCGCATATGCGGGAATGAAGTCAATTATTATGGGGAAGAAAATACTTTATTCCTGCATATATGTGGGACGTAAAATAACATAGTCTAATTATTAACGTTTATGATGAATTTGGCTAAAGCTAAGAAAATTATAACACAAATACAAAATAACTTTTCAAATATATAAAGTGGCCACAATGGAGATGAGAATAAAGTATTGTACTTATGTAAACCGGAACTAAAGTTGATTATTTCTTTGGGTGATCACTGCCCGAGCGAGTGTAGCAAAGCGAGAGACACTCGCCGCGGGAATAATCTGTGACTTTAATCCCTTGTTACATAATGTATACTATTATTCGCACTCTGATTCGTCAATTTTCTAGAAAAAGTGTAGTCTACTACTCGTTATTTATTTATAAATTCATTTGAAGTTAAAGTTGAAAATACGCTAAATCACGTGTGTTTATGGTGCGCACAAACGTCCGCTAGTAAATTAAATTTTAATTAAATTAAAAACACAGTTATACTAGGTAGAATATATATGAATTATATATAAATAATTTTAATTTCACAGCTAAATAAGGCATAATAAGTGTAATACTTACCATTTGCATTATAGTGATGTATGGTTTGAATGGATTGATTATTCGCTGAATCTTTGGCCCTTGGGTGCTCAATAGGTAGTACGAGTACATTACCACATGCACGGCTGAGTTAACAACTAATGGGAAAGTGGCCATACCTCCAGGATAGAATTTTATTGATAAATTGGCCAAATATACTGTCGAAACGTGATGATACAAGTGAAGGAAAGATATTTGTCGATACTTTTTCCTTAATACAAATACCACTGTTTCCGTCAAATCAATTATCTTCAGTATCACCGTCCAATAGAAAGTGTTGACAAGCTAAAAGTATAAATAATTATTTTTTTATTTTCATAATGATAATTAATTTAATTAATTAAATTATCTTCTTTGGTAATGAATTTTTGGAAATTTTACTGTAACGGACCATACGTAAAATGCTCCACAAACTTATATTTTATGCATTCGCATTGATATTTTTTTAACAATAAAAACAATAACTTTTATTCCTGCTATTAAAATCTATGTGTCCGAAATTTGCAACGTTGAAGTGCAACGAAATAAAAATAGTATATTACACATCTAGGGAGAAAAAATAATTTATTTTACTTTAAGTTTGTATTAATTAATATTAATTTTGGATGTGCATTTAGTATTTTATAGTATAGAATAACTTTATAACATAGGTTTAGATAACATTTCCATTGTTTAATAATTTTAATCAATTGAAAAAAATTAGTTCATTGCACTCCAACGATCCAAACTTTAGACCCATGAACATCTATAAAAAGTTTGATGCAGCATTAAGTAGCAACCGTAATCAAATACATTATGTCCTATGAGACAGTCAAAATTGCGGATTTAGACTTATTATTTTATTTGCACAAAGTATGGACAACATATTGTCGATGTACAGGTCATATATTGCCTTGTCAATATACTGCCAATATATTGGTAATATTAATTTTTAACAAGAGCATGTATGTAATTTTATTTTTTGACAAAAAATTTTTGTTAGAAATGAATCCTACATCCTATACATCACTGTATTCATTTGAGTATATAAAACGATAATGAAATGCAAATTATTCTTTTAATGTATCAATTTTAATTAATTTATATTGTTCTAGTATTTAAAAAAAATAGTGTTTGTGTTTTTGTTTTTTGTAAATTTAAAATTATGAATTGTAAAAAATCTAAAGTATTACTACGGATTGATAATAAATTTCATTTTATTAAGTGTAAGGTAAACTGATATTAAACAATTATCGCTAACGTGCCTATACATACTAAGTATTAAAGTACATTTTATTTTATACTTTTTTTTTTAATTGATTAGTATAGAGTTATAAAACTAATACAATAAAAGAAAAATAGTTTCGCAAAGTGACACCATTGACGGTCAGTGATACTATTTAAATGAACGTTCGAATAATTAACGTGCTTTTCATTGTATGCAAAATCAACAGTAAATTGAACACAAGATTTAAGAAACTGTTGAATACTTAACCATAATATTGAACTTGGTTAACATTCTAAATTTGTTTTTAGCATATTTTCTTTTTTTTCCTTTTTTTTTTTTTATAAAATGTATAATAAATATTTAATAATTAAGGACCCGGAAACAGAAAGATTGAATAAATATTTTTCGCCGATTAAGTACCAATGATAAAGAAAAATTCTTTATACATACTTATTTTTAAAACTGAGTTTTGAACGATTTTGAAAATTCAGTCATTCGTCAATACTTAATCGGCAAAAAATATTTATACAACTTTTCTATTTCCGGACCCTCAATTTATTAGAACTATTTTATACATACTTTTTTTCGAATCATATATTTTTTTTTCATATTCAAGTTTCTTATTTATATACATTTGATTAGATTTAACAAAATTATATTCCAAGTGCATGATAATGTCTTAATTTGGAGAGGCTTTATTTTTAAATGCAATATAAGTTTTGAAAAAGTATAATGACTTTCTACTTTTAAAAAAATGGTTATTCAAATTCAAAAAGTCTTTGCAAAAATAAAAATATTTATGTTGACTGCCTATTTTAAAGTTATGCTTACCTGCGCAAATTTTTCCAAGAATTAAAAATTTAGAATAATTAAAAATGAAATAACTTTTATACCACTCTCACCTTAAAATCACAACTTTGATATGTTTTTTCGATGGGTCGCGATTAGTACGTCAGTAGATTATATACGTCATACGACTTTTCGCTTTCGCTTCTCTCGAAAAACATGAGATACATAATTTACTTCCGCACACGTGTGGAAAAATACTAGGGTGACTTCACCAGTGGTGAATAAACATTTTTTAATAAAAATCGTCGATAAAATGCATTTTGAATTCAACTGGAATTTGAAAAAAAGCATTTTATTTAAGCGACTAAACATATCACGTGACCATTTATTCACTGAACTGAAATGTACATTTACTAGTAAAGTCACCTTATTCTTTATGATATGTTTCTGGATATCAAAACATAATATAAATCTCAAAAATTTCATGGCATTAGTTCGTTGGCAAGAGTTATGTTAAATCGTAATTATATTCAGGATCATTTTAAGAAGCTCAAATAGTTCTAAAAAAAAGTTGAAACGGAAATTTATTAATAAAACGCAAAAGACTTGAATGCAATTGAAATAAATTAGAATAATTTTTTATGAAATTTTATAGTCCAGTTTTAAATTAACATAAATTTTAAACTGAATAAACTTTTGTTCCCTCCTATAGAGGCTACTGTTTTCGATCTCGCAAGAGGTTAATAAGAAGGTTAGTTTTTGAGTTTATTTTTCTTTATGAAATGCTGTCAGATAAATTTATAAAATGTTATCATTTATGAATCTTTTTATATATAAGTGCTTATTTTATTTTCTTTAACAAAATTTCTACATAAAACTGAAAATTTCTTCTCTAAAATCAAGGGAAGAAAACGTTTTTATATAATACTTGAATAAATAAGTTAATGTGCAACCAATTAAAAAAAAGCAACAGAAGGATTATTTGCAGATAGCCAGATTTTAGTTACATTTCTGTATTACGTATCTAATTAAAATACTCACCGCCATGGGTCGACCGGTCGCTGACCGATCAACGAACTCGCAGCCCAGTCCAAAGTCCCGGAAAAGGCCGTTCTTTATACATGCATAAACTATCCAGGCATTGTAGAATATTTGGAATATGTTGTAAAATTTAATGAACGTCTTTAGGCCGTATGGCCTCCTGTTTTCCATATATTTTGGTCCGCATTGCAGCACAAAGTACAGATAGGCGCCAAACATTATAAATAGCGTCCATTCATGTTTGACGAGGAACCAGTCAATCGTTCGTAGATCTGTAATGCAAGAAATTAATTTTCCGTTCATTAAATATAGTTGAACCTGCTGTAATTTTCAAAACAAAATTGATAAAGACCATGAAAAGGTGTGGATAGACATTTTTATACTCAATGCGTACCAGTTCAAAGACTTCATACATGTCATTTGTATAGTAAACTCAAAAATTTCGGAAAATTAAGACTGTCGTTAACAAAGTTGATTTTTTAACACCAAACCTTTTCCGCTCGTCGAGGCAATCCTTACCGTATTCGGTGGTCCTCCAGCTATCGTAAATGTAGTTGAAGATGATATCCATCTTGTTTGAATACTTCAATTGCAAGTTTCCAGACAATGTAAAAATAAAAAAAAGGTAAAATAAACCTAAATATGAGATATAACGCGCGAACTGTTCTTTGTACTTTGTGCCGCGCGACCGTGGGAAGCAGCCGAGGAGGCCAGAGTCTGATGTTTAGCGCTGCCGATCGCTTCGATGGTTAGGGACTGACTGGTCGTTCGGCTCTGACAAATTTTTGACCACTTCGCGGCCTCGCTTTATTCGCTAAAGCTGCATTCCATGAGGGAAACTGTCGTCATTAGCACCCGCGTACGTACGCACATGTGCCCAGGGAGAAGCCGCTGAAGCTTAGATAGCGCGGCGAATCACATTAGCATGTGATTTTCGTGAAAAATGGAAAGAGGAAGATAAGTGGGGAAAGAGAGTGATAGAGAGAGAGAGAGGGAATTGAAGCGTAGTAGGTATGAACTTGTGGTATATGCCGCGGAGCACAATTTGCCTAAGTGCGTTGTCATCGACGTGTATGTACGTCACGGGACCTGCACACAGGCAGTGCGTTGCATACACGTAGAGGGGCGCAAAAGTCCAGAGATGATCATGAAATGTAGTTGGAAATTTGAGTTTCGCGATGTACCTTCGTATTGAGACTAACTCCTTTTTATTGTTCATGGCGTAGTTGTTGCACGTTATTTTTTTCCTCAGTGATATTTTTAGTCTACTTTAAACCGTCTGCTATTGCATTGACGATCGGTTCGACGGGCCTACATTATTTTTTAAATTATAGGATTTAAATTCGAGTGGAAGTGTTAATGAGATTGTTTATTTTATTTGCCATTAGTTGGTGTACATTGTTCTATACAATTCGTGTTACTCAAGTGCAAGAAAGTTATAAATTAGATAACTCTATTACTGTTTAATTTAAAAAAACTGTAACTTCTATTAATTTAAAATTTGTAATATTTCAAAAAAGCAATATGTCTCTTATCACAGGTAAGTTTAAGATATACAGACGATTTTGTATCACACACTGAGAAAAAAGCCGTTTGTACTGTGAACTATATTGCATAGTAAAACTGAATATCATCAACAACAAACTAAATATCATTACCATGACTTTTTTTTTTTTTTAAATGAACTATATGTTAATAATAAATATATTAATATAATTCAAACGACTAAACAGTTATAGTAACTCAATTATTGTAGATTTGACTAAATTTTTAGAAAAGTTTACTATATTTATTTAGTATAATATAATATTTCCATTCAAAATCCTTTGATATTTTAAATATATAATACCCAATAAAATGTTTATAGCTATCTTCGTCATAATTGTGTTGATTGTACCACTATATTTAGTATGGTTGTAGTCAAATGAATAATATTTTATAGTACTTTTATGTGAAAATATACTATATATTTTTTTCTCAGTGCATAGAACTTCGTGTAAAAGTTTATAGCATTCATGTAAAGTGATTTGAGACACTACACAGAAAAAAATGGTTTGTTCCAGTAACCAATAAATTAGGTACTATACCATCTAGATTGGTTAAAAAAACAGAGAACTAACAGGATAGTTAGTATAACCAACTTAAAAGTTATTAGCTATTTTTTTGGTTATGTCTTTAGTAACTAGCCGATTGCTTACAATAACCAATCCTATTTCTGTGTTATAAGCTATAATATAATATATTTTCGAAGAACCGAATTCATTACAAATATCAATAACTATGACAGCATCTAGCATCTCTTAAATAGCATATAAGATCACAGTGTTGATATCCGTACATGCACTTTGTCAGACGTATTTGCTTCAAATAATGAAATCGTATCATTAACATATTGATTTAACATATATTATAAGAGAATTTTTCAGTGAGAATTACTATGGAATTCTCTTTAAGTGAATAAATTTGTGAATTTGACATAATTTCCGTTATTATCAATATATTGTCTATAAGAAGTTTAACATGCTTTGCATATACTATCAGAGTTACGTTTAATGAATTTTGATGCTTTATAAATTTGGTTATAGTTCCTACAAAATTTGCGTGATTTTGAAGATACTTTTTGTTACACTGTCACATGATGGTGAGGGCGTAAAAGCGTCCCAAGATAAAATATCAATTAAAAATTATAAAATCAATATGCCCGCCAAGAATTCATAAAAACTGAAACCTTTAAATAAAAATATACTTTATTAAATTTTACTGTTATTTTCTACACTTCCCGGATCGAATTTTTTTTTTAAATTTCATATATTGAGAAGTATTAAATACTAGCATTATTTTTGTACATATCGCTGCGGTCTTTCAAACTAAGAAAGAGGTTGGAACCATCTAAACATCCACATAAAGTAAGCGAAATTTTCCTCTAGTAAAGGTCAAAATATTTTTACGTATTCGCTCAAGTTAGAACGATCGTAATGCCCATCAGAATCTACCGTATTGTTGTTGTCTAAAGTCACGTGATCAGAGTTACCTATTGTTTCTACGGACGAATTCGACATAAACTGCCTGGCTCTACAGTGGTTTTAGCAAGACGACCTTGGCTATTCCCACATGCACGTTGCACGTGATCCTGATCTGTACACCATTAGCTACACTACACTGATATCGCTATAGTAACGGACATCAAAATATAATCATAAAAACCTCAAATATGACCCTGGTAGAAATCAGTCCATTAAAAATGGGTAGAAAAACAGAAACTGGCCAATGGAAATGGCTAGTTATTAGACACAAGTGTAACGATTTTTTTCATCAACTTCTCCCATTTTATAGAATGACCTGAACCTCAAAATCTTTACATTAAAATTTCATAACAATTTAATTATATATTATAAAACTTATTAACAGATAGTTTACCGAAATATAAACAAAATTTAGTAGGCTTTGTACTATTTACAGCTTTATCCTATAAGATATAAACCAAAATCGTTATTTGGACACGTGCTTACTCATCGACATAACAAATCGCTTGTTACTAGATTTATAATGGCTTCGTCGACTAGCTATTTTAACTGGCATTAAAATGCCAAATTAATAGATGGTACAAAATTGTAACCATCTCTACGGCCAATAAATGTGAAAAATTGGTTAAAAAAATCGTTTCATTTATGGAAGAAAACTGGAGTCCATTTTTTTCCCATTTTCGATCAAACTAGCCATTTACTGTCCAAAAAATGATTTTAATTTCGACCAGGGGATGACTTGGGAAATATATAGTTTTCAGTATTTCAAATATTGATATAATTGTCCACCCAATAAAACAACCTCGTAAAAGTTTATACAAAATCAGGTATATTTTTATCATAACATCCATCCATGACTATGAATGTATTTATAACATAAAAAGAACTTGAGTATTTCAGCATGAAAATGTTTTAATGCTATTTTTAATATGTTAGGTACGTAGATAAAAAAATTTGATCATACATTTTTTTTCCACTCTTAAAAGAATGATAACCGGAAGTAGTGGCTCATTTAAAAACTCGATGTGTTTGGTTATTTCAAAGAAGCGCGAATATTTGAATTTTGCTAGTAAATAATACTTTTTATAGCAATAAGCTGTATAGAACAAAATGACTAAATATTTTACTTAGAGTGTATCTCTTTACTTCCCTTACAAAATTATTAGTTGAACTCCAAAGATAGTATTTACAATTAAAATAGTTTATTTCCATACTTTAATGCTACTAAGACTATGAATCAATTCTATAAGTTATTAATTATTTTTAACTTTTATAAAATTTATCGATTTGTAACTCGATACTAATTTACGGTAAAAGCTACATACTTTAACTCTTTCAAACAGAAATAACTATAAAACGCATTGTGTGTCGTTCAATTAAAATTCAGACATGAATATTCACATAGTCTGGATTTAACAGTGCTTTTGCTCAGAAATGAAATAAAAACAATTGAATTAATATATTCTGTGAGAACCTTGGTAGAAATCGATTTCATTATTTACAAAATAAATAGCTTGTTTCCCCAATAATGGCCTAAAACTAGACCGTTTTCTTGGCCATTTCAATTCTCCCATAAACGATTTTTCCGATCATGTTAACCATTGAATAGACAGAAAATAGAGACAGAATAATAGAGTAAGTTTTTATTACAGACTTACACTAGCTTATTTATGAGTATTTAAAAGATATTTAAGTTCGCCAGTTTTTTTAGTTAGGAAATAGCTCGTAAGAGATTTGCGTTGTGGTGAGGAGTGAGAGAGACAGAATCAAACGGAAAAATCATTGTTTTTGTTTGTATCCTCTGAATCAGTACTATAAACGAATTAAAAACAATAATTCGCGTTTACATTTTGGTTAGCTATCTTTTTTTAATATTTGTTTCTAAATATATAATCAAACTACAGAAAATTTAGAAAAAAAACATATTAAGGTTCTGTTATCTCCATTAAATAGAAAATATGACCGTAAAATCGTTTTATCGCTATCCAGAAATTAGATATTTTTACTAGCTAGAGAGAAATTTCTACCAGGGAAGTTGCGTTAGAATTGTTTTCATAGTCTACTTGTCATATCAGTTTACTTGTCGCATCCTTAACAATTGAAAAATCAAATTTTGCTGTGAAACCACTAATTTCCAATTGACGAAAAGTCACTAGAAGTACACACGCACACATATTTAGATAAAAATAAAAATTTTGTATTTTCAAAGCCAAACACGTAATAGCTATCTTGAGACAGATTTTACCGTTCACTGTTGCAAATTATCCTGTACAATAAAGTATAGCATTTCTTTTAATTTTGTAATTAAAATATATTCATGAAACGAATAATTTGTGGGCGATATTCGAAGGACTAGGTAATTACATAAATATATTTAAATAAATATTACATATAAATTTATAGACACATTTATTTTTATAATAAAATCAAAGGCTCAGTTGTACTTAATGATTTTGAATATTAGTAAGTTAGATTCTTGATGAGAAGACATATGAATTTGTAATGTATTCTTTTTAGTTTCCGGGAAACTGCTTAACAATTCCATGTTTGAACTAGAATTTAGCACTTTTTTTTTAGAGTTGGTACTCTGTACGTAAGATATTGGAATTCTTTTCATAGGCACATAACGATCGACGACATACCTCACGCTTTGAACACCTGTTGATACCAACATTACGGTGCAATGAATTTCCTGGCTCACTCTGACCCCTGACACGACCAGCGCATAACAAAGACGATAGATTCGCAAAAAAGAGCATATCGAGGCCAGCCAAGGCCGCATTTCTTTTTTCTTCGAGCCCCTGAGAGTATGAAAAAATTTGTACATATTTAGAAACTCGTAACGCTGCGCGAAAATTGACTGATGTTTTTTCGTACTGCATAGCAGTTTGCATTTACATGAAAGCAATTACAATTACTGTGTGATACGTTCCTCCTTTGTTGCTGAGGCTTTGTTAAAAATAATGAGGGATTACGTTGAATGCTAATTTGGATTCACAATTTCCAAGAGGCATAGGCCGACCGGTTGACTTTTGGTGACAAATTTAAATTTTAAAATGCGAATATGTTAAATTTCATCGGCGCTTGGAAATTACCAAATGTTTACGTTTACGTATGTTTGAACGAAAAAAAATTAGCGTATGTCAAATGATCAAAATTGAGGTAAATTAGTAAAACAACTGTGATTTACGTGCTCGGACATTGAACCAACACTTAAAAAATGTTTTCGTTGATTCAGTAAGTAATTTCCTGTTGGACCTACACGTTTGTTTGGCGACATATAGATTTAGAATTTTGATTATTTTTTGTTTTCTTTAATTTTACATTTATTTTACCTTACGATTTCATAATCGTAAAATAGTTATTCAACTACATAATCGTTTATTTAGGAAAAAATTTTCGTTGTTCGTAAACATATAAGCTTTATTTGATAATAATAATGAATACTCAGTATCTTATAAATTTTAAATCCTTATTTTAATAACATGTATGGAGAAACACCGGTAATAATTTAAAAGCTTAAAAAAATGATCAACAATAAAATGGTAACTAATTAACTTGTCATATTCAAATAACGATTTTAAATGACTTTATACAACTCTAACCTCAAAATTATAACTTTAATATGATTATTCGGCTCTCGTGGTATAAAATACTATATGACACTGGTGTGTAAGCTGATTTTTACCGCATTCGACTTTTCTCATCCGATAGATAATCACCTTCCACACCCGTATCATAATGTACTATTTTAGAACAGAAGGAAAAAAATATAAAAGCTTCTACAATTGCATTATTTTTATATATTTAAGTAGTTGCAAATATCGGCAAATTTAGTCAGACTTCTATTCAACAATTTTTATTAAAAATCTAAATACAGTATGAAACGAAAACAGGAAATACGCTCTGTCTTAAGTAGCTCATAATCGAATTGTAAGGTTCCCAGAAAAAATCAAAATACATAGGTAGATTTTTTTTCTTCCTCCCGCTGATTGTGTAGTTATTACTTTTTCTCCAAATTACTTGGTTTCGATCAAATCTGAAGTCGCGAGTTTAAAGCGATTTTTCTAAAAAAAAATGTTTTTTCATTGAAAGCGCGTGTAAGAATATTTTGTACCGCCGGCAGGATTTTCGCTTTTTTCACCCCTATCAATAGAGCCGAAAGCGACCGTTTGTCGACCAGCGGGCCTTGTGGACACTGCTCGCAGTAGTGGGTGGTAAAAAATAGAAAAGCGTCCGCTGTTGTAAATTGAAGAAAACGCAAAAATCTACACTTGCGGTACAAAAAATATGGTGTGCACCAAGGGCTAAGTGTGACCTCATGTGGTTGCAAAAAACCCACTGTACGCCCTTGGCACACAATATACTATTACTACGTAATAGTGAATATCCAATAAAGAATAGGGTAACTGTATCGGTTCTTCACCAATTATTGCGGGACTGTAAAACGCTACATAGTTTTTTATTAGAAAATGTTATGTCTGAAAAAAAATATAAGTATTACCTTAACATTTAATACTTGGTACGGTTTGTTACGTTTATCAGTATCTGAATGTTCAAAATTCATGCGTTTGTTTCCAATATTACATGAACTAAGTTAAATTGGTCCGCAGTAATGAAAATATCACACGTTTTTTTGGCATCTAATACTACATTGCTCAGCAGATAAATATATTATAATATTAATCATTATATTCTTACGTTTTATTAAAATATTTTTTTTTTTTTTTAAGATGACTATTTTGCAAATAATTCCTTAATCCTGCATTAAATATGCTTTGTTATCAAAATATTTGCAGTAACCGGTACATTTCTCTAAATCGATTTTTTTTTCATTTTCTTGCACCGGTGAGCGACTTTTCACTTATTAAGTTTTAGAGAGATTAACTAACGATTATCAAATCTTTTGCTTAAATATATAAGAAAGATATTGACCAAGACATTGACCATATTCTATGGCAATTTCCACTTTTCAATGATCAACGGCAAGACTTTATAAAAGAACTTAGTAAATACATGTATAAGATCTATCTTCCATTTATAAGCACTTCTCTGTTTTCACACACACGAACATCTGTTGTAAAAGCAATATGCAAATTTATAGACAAATGTAATCTACAGATTAAATAACATGTAACAAACAACAATGTGACCAACAGCGATTTTTACTCTGTAAGATACGATGTATCATGTTAAAAAACCTTGTAAGAGGTTAATAAAGCCTATCAATAAAAAAAAAAGAAAGATCATATAAGAATGCTAAAAGAGAGTGTTACATTAATTAAATATTGGAGTACGCTCTTCAAAGAGCATCACATTTCTAATGTATACATTACACAAATATTGAGCTATCCCCACCTATATAAATATATACATTTGACCAATAACAAATCAAGCTATGGACGAGTTGATGTTTTACGATAAGTTTGATCTTTGCAGAGCAAGGAGAAGATGATGCGAGGCGCCCGCCGTGGTTGCGTGAGACTGAAGGGCGCTGTAATCGGGATCGACGACGAGGACGACAGCACGTTCACAATCACAACGTCCTCGAGCAAGGACGACCCCAAGACCTTCCACTTCCAGACGCGCAACGGCGAGGAACGCGAGCGCTGGGTGCGCGCCCTTGAGGACACGATACTTCGACATTCCCATACGGTGAGATTTTTACTCTCATTTTCATTCGACTGTTAGACTTGAAAGATAAAATTTTTTTTTCTTTAATTTTGTGATAATGTAGAAATTGATAGTTATTATTATAATGAACTTTTTAACATTAATTGACAAATTGCATCAGTTTAGATCGTGTCAGACATTTCACGTAATGTTTTTTATTCGTGAAATAAGTCTTTTTTCAAGTATATGTTTACGTTAGAATTTGAAAACTATCACGTTAAGAGCAACGGCATTACAATGGATCGTGAGTGCCCCTTGAGCTGGTGGAAACATGTTAGTATAATAGAGCCAATTCGAATAATATATGCGCTACATTTGCAAGCTTAGTCAACTACGTGCCTAAGCTTTATTTGGCTAATCGTATCATAGTGACTCGTAATACTTCGGCACACGCTGTTTTTAACGCTTTTTCGTAGATTTGCATCTTATCTATGGTGCTTTGGTGACTGGTGGTCACGTAGACAGCTTTTAAAGAAGTTCTACGGATCGATCCTCGTATTTTCGGGCGAGCCCGAGGTTACTCACCTCCGTTTCCTCAATTTGTTTAACACGTTCGTTCATCATGGTTTAATAAGCCCGGTTGAAGTAGTCAGGTAAAAATATCGTATCGTAGAAATGTGAATTGTTAAACGTTGTTTTTATTGCTTGTTCATGAGTGTTGATATTATTTTGAAAATAAAAGAGCTATAGTATTAAAAACATTATTGAAATTTTGTCAACTGCAGTTTTTTCTAGAAAGTTATGTGATTTCCCCAAGGTGTAAACTAAAATTTTTGTTCACTTGAAGAAATATTGTATACTATGTTCGCTATGTACATTAAAACTATATTTTGAACAGTATTCAACAAGTTAGCTGAAATACGTTCTCCCATTTTTATCGATAAAAATTTTAAGCGTACATAATAACTCAAATAAGTATATAGAAACATTTTCATTATTTTTTCAGTACAAATTAAACAAATAACTCTTAGTCTAAATTGACACAATTTTTGGAAATTGATCATTTCTTTAGCGTCGCTGTGTGACATCATCATTATATATGCATCCACCGTAGTTGTTACCGTATTAGCAATTAAAATTTCATTGTAATTTCATAGTACCAGCTAGTTGACAGGATTTGTGAACTTTGACGCAAAGCGTTAAATTTTTTTTAATTTCTGCGTTTCTTTCTATGTCAGACTTTAATTTAGCGCGAAACAAATGAATTGACCGAATTGCAAACTTGTAGCCACTAAAAGGTCAAAAAAGTCAAACTATAGTATGAAATATTAAAAAAAACGATTTTCCGATTTTGTGTGCCTTATCCGAATATTTATAACTTTGTGCTGTCCGAATTTACGTTAATGTAAACACCCTTAATTAATTATTACATTCGCGCATAAGAAATAATAATAATACACAGAGTGATATTCTTTTGGCCCTTGAGCCTTAAAATTGTTCACCGCAAATTAACCTAATCCTCGACTTTTCAGCGATGGGATCCACGAAAGCCGCCGCCGAAGCACGACTTCGATAAGAAGGTCGCCGAGGCGGACGCTTACCTGCAGCTCCTGATCGACCAGATCAAGATGATCGAGCAGAAGCAGGGGGCCATCAGCGACGAGAACGAGGAGAAGAAGCAGCGCTACGCGGAGATACTTAGACAGGCGAACGCGATGCTCAACTCCGTGAAGCACGCGATCGTCCAGCTACAAATTGCCAAGGCATGTGCGCACTATACGCACGTCGAGTATCGAGTAATTCAGGCGGATTTTTTTAGTTTTTTCCTCTCTTCTTAATTAACCTCCGGAGGTTCTTTCGCTTTTGAGCTAATCATTGGCTAGATAGAGACGTTTATGTCAACGTGGTCTGGTTGTTACCGATTTTTTGTATTACAAATAATATCAAACTTTTGGAAAAAATTTATCTATCTGTTTGAATAAATATTAATAATGCACGTTTTTATTCGGTTCATTTTATTTTTATATAGTTTTTGTTCTGTTTTTGCACGGTAAGAAATTAGATCGATATTGTTTTTTATTAATTTTATTAATTCTTTGACACCTGTCACTATTTTCCGCTACTAACTCGTTACTAACCGCTTCACTTATTGAGTATTCTTTCAATTTATTAAGCTGTTAATTTGTTTTTATTTATAGAACACTGCCATTCCAGTCAATGGTATTTACCAAGGTCCAACCGAGCCAATTCAGGTGACGCCACCTCTCAAGCATGGTCAGTATAGCAGTTACATAATTTACTTTTCTAACGAACTTATTATTTAAAAAAATTATATCTCTATTATGCATTCTAGTTGCAGCTCGGGAACCAGATGCGACAGTACAAACAGGCATCGAATTAGGCTCCGAGTGCACTGAACCTCGAGTTAGTAATACAAATAGTAAGTATCTATATTTAGTGATCAAGAGATTAACGATTATCAATCTCATATAGATTAAATACTTCTAAATTTTCATTATAAGTGACACAATAATAAATTCGAATAAAAAAAGAAAAAAAAATACGATGTAATTAATTTATAAGATATAATGTAAAATTCCGAAACATTAAAAAAAGCTTACATCAATAGACTAAAGAGCGACATCTTGAAAAAGAGAGAATAAATCTTCTATATTTATACAATTATTTTTTGTTTTACAAGATACATATCTCAATTTAAAATCTGTATTACTTTTCCTGGTACAAAATTAACCATATTTTATAGCTTACGTGTTAATTAAATGGAAGCATTTTTAGCAAAAATCATATTACAAAAATAATATAATTCATCTAAAAGTTCTACTATTATTCTTGAAGCACATATTTTATGAAGTGTAAATGCCATAATTTATTTCGGATTGGTACATAATTATGAAATACAAGCAAGGTCTTGTATTTCATCCCTCTCTTTAGCCACACAGTTAACTGAAAAATAGCTTGGGAAATAGCTAACTTCTGGTTAACATCTCTACCAGAATATGATATCTTTCAATACAAAAAATAATTGTATAAATATAGAAGATCTATTCTCTCTTTTTCAAGACGTCGCTTTTTGGTCTATTTATGTAAGAATTTTTTAATGTTTCAGAGTTTTAATTATAAATTAAATTTAATTAAAAATTTAAAAAACATTTAACTTATCTTTAGTATTTTCCACTTACTAACAGATAATACTTGTTACTGTTAAAACTTCAATACGGATACGTCTATATGATATCTATTTTTATCGCAAAAATATAATTCGATATTTCATTTCTGTTATACAGCAGCCACCAGAAATCTTCCAGTGCCAGAATTTTCATATTCGTCTTCCGATGAAGATGAGGACTACTACGACGCTGCCGATGAAATTTCTCCAACCCCCTCGCAAACAGCAGCGTAAGAAAGCTTTTCTTACATTAACTTTTATGAAAGTATCGCAGATTCAAAAGTATAGTCAAGTTTTTTTAGAAAGAGTACACGAAAATAGAAAAAAAAAGTGTTTATGAATTTTTCAAAATCAATTATTTGTTAAAGACGTCTTTTTAAAACTATCAACTCATTTTTATGATCCGCAATTTTATTTTTCCCACTGTCTGAGAATGAAGCGTCTTGAACGAAGACTGTTCAAAAAGCATACATTAAGTGCCCCGTCTAAGTAGAGTCTTGGCCAGATTTGGAACTGAGGAGCTTGTTAGCGCAGCTTTTGAAGGTTCACCCAGTTCTTATGAATATAAAATTGCAGGAAGAGACGCGAAGCAGAGAGAATACCGTCCGTGACGGAGAGTCCCACGACGGACAATCGTGCCACGGTGAAGACACCAGCTGCACCGCCCATTAAACACGACGGATCGATAGATTATGACGGTAAGATTATTATTCTTGCACTCGTACGTCTAAATATGAATAAATTTATTTAAAATGCAAGATACACCTAGAGGAGGCACATTTTTATGCCCTTTACCCGTTAAATTCATCTCCTCTTAAGGCTTTTAGTGACGAGCATTTTCATATGTTTTATTGAGTAAAATACAAAGAATCGCGTGATAATTCATGAAGTATAAAAATCATTTGAAGATCTTGTCATCGCAATTCATCAATATTGCAGGCCACTTGAAATCACGTGAAGTTTAAAAGATAAATAGAAAGACTTGCTATTCAATTGAGTTATCTCATTGTGTTTTATGACAGTTGGAAATCAGAGTCATGATGAGTAGGAATACATGCTGATATAGGAATGTCTGACTAGTTTTGTCTAGTATCACTTATTACGCATCTATTAGCTGCAATTTTTTTGTTTTGTTATTTTGGAAATGATCGTGAAATATTACGAGCTAGATTAAGAAACATAAGTATTACTTGTAATTGTGCGAAGCAACAAGAAAAAAAAAAAGTTATGCAATTCAAAAAAGTGCAACCTTGACAAAGCTACGGTGGAAAGTCCAAGAACCTCCTTTCGAGTGGGCGAAGGAAAGATTATCGACGCAGGGAAACGTCGTTTGCCGCCGTTACCCGCGCCTCGCATATTGATCTAACAGGCGACTGGCCAACACGACCCACATCCCTCCCTCTCTCGCTTTGTCTCTCGGTCTCTTTTTCTCTCTCACTCTCTCGAAACTACACGCGCAGCCGCCGCAGCCAGCCACCGCCACCGCCACCGCCGCGTCGGGATGTTGTCAGTCGGGCCTGGTCCCCGCGATCATCGTCATGCCGTCCTCAGCGCTCAATGCCGCTGATAGTCTCTTCGCGCGACGCCGCTTCGACGCCGCGTTAGGGGGTGTACAATAAGCTGCGAAGGGGCGCGCGCGCGCGCTCGCGCTAGCGTGCAGACGAGCACGGAGGGAGAGTAAGGGAATCGCCGACGGGGGTGTACAGCAGCCGATGCGCGTGCGAAGTTGCGCCAACCGCGCAATTCCAGGATCATCATCGGTGTAGTGATGGATGCGCGCCGCTGCAGCGGCGGACGACGAAGTCACGATGACAAGCGCCGACGTAAATAGTGAGTGCAGCGAGCTACCAGCCCGGAGAGAACTTGTCCTTCATTTCTGCGCGCGAAGATGCCGAGATGAGATTATAAGTGCCTTCGTACTTTGCGCCTAACGGCTCTAGAGAGCCCAGGCTCTCTCTCTCTCCCTCTCTCTCTCACTCACTCGCAGGGAATATGGATGGAGGGAGCAGCAGAGCAGTCACGAGCGGTTTGCACATGCTAAAAATAATAATTGCATATGTTTAAAATAAGCGGTTCGCGGAGCAATGAAAAGGCGGAATTATGCGGTTATAATAGATCGGATTGCTAGTGTCATTGAATGCCAACCGTTGAACACCTACTTCTGAAAAGGAAGTCACTTGCCAAATGATAATATTAAATTTTACGCATTTGCTTGTTATTGCTAAATGTTGTCAGAAGTCAAGAATAATTGTTTATTTAAAATATATTGAAAACACTATAGCATGCCGCGTGTTAATACAGAAACTTAGCATGATTTCTCATTTCACGCCCACGTAAACAAAGATATTATCACGAATAAACACTTATTTACCATGCGATATTACAGATACAGCCTTCTATATTTCGTAGATAACCAACATTCTTTATACGCTATTCAAATTGCTCATAGTTTAGAGCCAGAGTAGGATATAAGAAAGCTCGAAAAGACATAACAATTAAGGTCCCTTGTGTGACGCATAATAAGAACTACTTCTCGTTCTCGGACGTAGTTCCTAAATGGAAATTAATGGGGCTACTCGTCGCCACATTGATATAACGACGTGGAATGATATATAATTATAATGCCAATAATATATCCTTCTGTTGCAGCTTTGTACGAGGAAGACAGCGAGGGAGAAAGTAAGTACACTTTTTGAGCTCTCACGCGTAATCATGAAATCATCGAAGTGTCCAATTACAATGATTAATCTCGTTTGCAGTCGACAGCATGGAAAGCCATGGCTCGGTGGTGTCGCATCTGCTGTCCCAGGTGAAGATAGGCATGGACCTGACGAAGGTCGCCTTGCCGACGTTCATCCTGGAGCGCCGGTCACTCCTAGAGATGTACGCGGACTACTTCGCGCACCCGGACCAGTTCGTGAGGTATGAGTGAGCAGCACGCGATTGTTAGCGAAAACTTTGATTCTATATATAATCCCGACGCTGTATTTCGCTCTGCCTCCCATTTCTGTAACAAGGAAAATGCATTCGTATTGCGATGAACGGTGAAATTCGTAGTAAACGGACTAATAACCTTTACGAGGAAATTCTCGTTTGATTTGCTATAGATCGATATAGCAAGCCACCACTTATTTATATAATGTTCGTTGAATTTCGTGTTCCGTGGAATTTTGATGTTGTTCGAAATGGGGAGTCTCGTGAATATTCGGGCTTCGGTACCTAGAGATATATTTAATGCGATAAGCACATGGTCACGAAATTTCACCGAAAATAATTGTCGTCCAGCCAGAAAGCTTTCGTTTAATCACTCATGTACGTAATTCATACAGATTAGAAAGGCTTTTTAATTAATATTTCGTATAACGTGCAGTTTGATGTATTACTTCTTTATGAATTTTCTTAGATGTTGCGTGACGTTTATTTATGCGTAGCATGTTTTTTTATTAGTTCAAAAAATTCGGAAAAGTTTTGTTTCAGTTGTGACGTAGCTAAGGCTAACTAACTCTGAAATAACAGTTTTTTAAGTGATTGAAGGTCGTTGAAGGACGTATTCCACTTTAATTAGGAAAAGTTTCCTTTTAATCTAACAAAGAAACTAACTTATGGCTATTTGAGTTTATTTCTTATCGTGTTATAAACTTATAAAAAGATGTGCAAGCTTAAATGAAAAAAAAAGAAGAAAAACATTTTCTGAATAATAAAACTTGTAAAAGAGGTTCTTTAAATAAACATTGATGATTGATTTAAATCACTTTTTGATACATAAATTCTAATGTTTATTTGCAAATAACGTTTACAAATATAAAGAAATAATTAACCAAGCGTGTTAATTATCTAATAATAAGTTCATTAATAATTTAATAATATTAGAAGCCTTTTATAATAGGTTACATTTTTTCTAAGAAAAACTCGTATTTTCCTCATTATCAATTATCGATAATGAAACAAGTTTTCTACATTTTCTTTTTTACTGTATTTATATCTACTTTCATTAACGTCTAGGAGTAACTTTACCTCGTCTACCTCATAATCAAATTACCCACTCAAGCCGAATCAGCAGGAAACCCAGTTTGTTTTCATCTGATTTTCTCTCCCGCTCGCATCCAATACCAAATTAAGACCTCTTAAAATCTTTATATCGCAAACGTTCTATTTCCACCCTTTTCTCTAATCAATCGCTCATATTTGAGCGCATCTCGGCCGCAGCTCGATGACAAAAAAACTCTCGGCCCTCGGGCGCACTCAACCCCGATAGTGTTCGAGGAAAACGAGAAAAAAAAACTCCCACAAAGCTAATCGATACGCCTATCGATGTTCGCCTCTCTTTCTCTATATATATATACGTATGCGCGCTCTTTTTGCAGCATCGCGGACATGCCGACGCCTAGGGAGCGCATGGTACAGGTGGTCAAGTGGTACGTGTGCAGTTTCCATGCGGGCCGCAAGTCCGGCGTTGCCAAGAAACCCTACAATCCGATCCTCGGCGAGGTGTTCCGCTGTTTCTGGGACTTGCCGTCTGACAGGGATAGCACCCAGCCGACGAAGCAGGTTGATAATGGTCCGGTACCCTGGTGCAACGAGAACCAATTGGCGTTCGTCGCCGAGCAAGTTTCGCATCATCCGCCAGGTGAGTGGTTGTCGTCACCACGTGGATTTGTTTTTTTTTTTTTTCATGTAGTAATGTTTCGGTGTGTAATAGTATTATTATTAATTGTTTAATACAAAAAACTAAATTGGTTACACTGCAGTGTAAATAAGTGACAACAACAAGTTTCGTAGTGAAACAAATAGTCTATAACTTATTTATCATTTTTACAATCTATTTTTCAAGTTTTTATCTTCAATCGATGAAAAGAAGCTGTATAATGAAATTTTATATTTAAAAAAAATTTGTAGTTATACTTTAATAAACAATTGTTTGAAAGAATTTGAAACTAGATAATAAAGTTGCAGGATTCTGAAGAGAAATTAAAAAAAAGTGATGAAACCAGAAAAGTTTTAATACTTCGAATATTTCAATGGTTTTTTGTTCATAGATAGAGAATAGTTTCAAAGTTAGATTATGATAGAGATATTTAATACTTCCATTAATTAGAACTGTAAATTTTGACCTATAAAACGGAATTTCTAAATAAAATAAAAATGAACGTAATTTATTAATATCTAATTAATTGTAACTGACAATTAATTATAAAATAAGCAGGTACTCTCTCAAATGACTAAACGGCATTGCTAAAGTGAACTTGAATATTTTATAGCGAAAACTCATAATAGTAATTTCAACGCGATATTCGGAGATTCAAAGAAAATATAATCCCCTTGTAATAAACGGACAAATCTGTTCGTATCGATTAAAATCCTGGAGAGTATTTAAACGTATGAGAAGAATAGCACAGTGTTTAATTTAGAATGGAAATTACACAATCATGAACTGCGATCGGCTTATTTTTTGCCCAAATTTAGCAAAATATAATTAAAAGGAAAATTCTTTATAAATATTGTAATTACATGTCATTACTTAACAAAATGTCGGTGAGATGTTATTACATTAAATCACTTCTTGAACTATTCTAATTTGGTTGGTTCATTAAAAAAGTAATAAAAACGATGAATTCAGGTCTATAATCAATCTGCACCATATTCTTTCCGTACGCTCATTGCGTATACGAACTTTTGGCAAGTAATGCCAAAAAACTTTACTAAATTTAGGTCTCAAACAGAGAAAGTAGGAAAGAAAAATGACCTAAGATATTGCTAGTGCAGACATCAGCATGCGGTTTCTCATTCAAGTACTAAATGTTGTTTCACTATCCCGTCAAACTACCGGTTTATGTCAGAAAATTATCGTAAAAAGGGGTAACGCAAACACCTGCGGGAGAAACCAAGCAGTTTATCTATACCGAAGAACATTTAAAATAAAAAATCTTAATTTTGAAATCTGTTCGTTGTACCCCGCAGATGTTTGCTATCCCCTATTTTACGGTCACCCAGAGAATTCGAAATTTAAACGTTACAATAAACTCCGATATATTTAGAAATTTGCAAATAATTTCTAATTCCATCACTTTCAACAAATATGAATTTAAAGTTCTTCAAATGATAACTATTGTGAATGCTATATATACGTACCTTCAATATTTGTCTTGAAGTTATTGATCCAGGAGTTTTTATTTTATCAACCTCGACACCTTCATTAATCTACAGTGTTGGCGGCACGTCTTCTATCTACTTCATTTTTTGTTTCGTCAATAAAAAGTCAATAAAATAGGAGGAACTTCGAAAGAGACGTGACCTCGATCTGCGAAAAATTCAGTCTGGCGATACTTTTCATTTTCCCGACAGCGACAATCGTGTGAATTATACGTTTCTTTCGATTCTTCTTCATATCACGTCTGTCACGCAATTTGTCGGGCACGCCACGCATGGTAACGTAGACCTATTCAATATGTAGCGCGAAGACTCATACTGTGTCTCATGGCCTTATAATTATACGTTTTTATAGTAAATGGCTTCATTCCGTAATGCGGACGTTGAAATACATTTATCAATCCAAACAAAAGGTGCACGTAGGTAGGTACTCTCGGCAATATTGTACTGTAATAATTTTTGTCGAAGAATTCGAAAGCAATGGTGATTTTACTCGCTCATACAATCAATAAGTCCCTAATGCAGTGCAATTCTCCGCAAAAAGGAGTACAGTTTCTTGACAATGCGCCAAATCTACAACAAAAAAAATTATCTCGTCCTGCCTTATGTGTCTTCTGCTTGAGAATACTACGCAATGAAAAAGAAACATCTGAATTACGTGCTGCGTCGCACTATTTCTTTTTATGTAATAAATTCAAATTACAGAAAAATTAGTTATCTTTATTTTATGTATATTAAACTCTACATATATGTTTCTTCAAACAAAAAAGTATTATTATTAAAGTCAAAACAACAGTTTAAAAACATACAAAAAATTGGCTGAAATGTATGTCGAATAGAAAATTATATTATTCAAAGGAGCGCAAGTTATTCAGAAGTCAAAGAATCAGAACAAACAATTTGACAAAGTAGTTATCGAAGAAATAAAGAGCTTGAATAACTCGCTTGCACATTAAATAGCTACACAGTCGATACAGCTCGAGATCCTCCCGCCATTCGAGTGAATTCCTGCTTTAAGTTCAACTTAAACGCGATACTCTCGTCTACAATGGCAGATTTTATTCTAATTTTGAAAACAAATGGGGTGACGTCTTTCAGACTGGAATAATGCGGACGGAAGACCTCGGTATAATTTTGGACTATAATCGAACCTACTATGAACATATCGACCGCAATATAAATAAGTTACCTGCAAGTATTTTTAGATCCTTTAAAGAAATAGAATCAACACTGAATTTAAAAACTTTCCACGTTTCTCACATTCATCTAAAGTTTCTATGGTTTTAGAATGTCATCTTTACTGATAACAATGACGACCGTTACTCGATTCTCTTATTGTTTTCTTTGCCTTTTCTAGCAATAAAAGAGTTATTAATAGGAGAAGGATACTTAAGAATATACAATTGGAATTTGATTTATTTTTTATAATTTCAGTCGTTTATTGAATAGTCAATATATGCAAAATGGGGTTAATTTACATCACACTTATTAGACACAAATCATATAACATTTATTTAATTCGTGTCAAAGTTTCAAATAGTGAAATGAAAAAAATATTTTATACAATCGTTATTCTGTAGACTTTACTAACTGAAGTAACGCAAATTATTGAAAATTCATAATTTTTCAATTTGATATTTCACCTAGTAAATTTAGTCTACAAAGAAAACACTATAGTTAACAGCACATAATAAAACGACAAGCGACAAAGTTATTCACACTAACATTAACACCTCTCTTCTCGCCGTCCCACAGTAAGCGCCTTCTACGCCGAGCACATCGCGAAGCGCATAAGCTTCAGCGCACACGTCTGGACGAAGAGCAAGTTTCTTGGCCTGAGCATAGGCGTGCACAACGTCGGCCGGGGCTGCGTCAATCTGCATCAGCACAACGAGGAATACGTGCTGACCTTCCCTAACGGCTACGCGCGCTCGATCCTCACGGTGCCCTGGATCGAGCTCGGCGGCGCCACTAGTATAGCCTGCGCCCAGACTGGCTTCCAGGCCAACATCGAGTTCCTCACGAAGCCCTTCTACGGTGGCAAGCGAAACAGGATAGCCGTGCAGGTCAGCGGGCCCGGCGAGAAGAAGCCCTTCCTGACCATCAACGGCGACTGGAGCGGACTCATGGAGGCCAAGTGGGCTGACGGGGTTGGTGCTTTTGACATTATATTCTTGTTAATTGAGATTGTTGATAACTGCCTGAATGGAAATAATAGTCGTACGACTATGTTACAATCTAGTATATTATTGTAAATTCTTGCACCATTTGCTACGTTTCGGTACGTTTTGATTAAGATTCGGAGATTTGTACGGGATCGTACCTAAACGTACCGAATCGTACGGAAATGGTATGTCAGGGTACTCTAAGGTAAAGCCTCATATAGAAACCTACAGAAATTTACATATGCTGAAAAAAATTATTTTTTGCATAAAAAAATTTCTTGCCTAAGCGTACCGAAACATACCGAAACGTACCAAAACATGTGGAAACGTACCCAAGCGTACAAAAACGTACGAAAATGTACATATGTGTAAAAATTATAAGAACTTGGAATATACTGGAAAATATTAGTTATTTCAAAAGTTTTTGTAGAATAAAAATTTTCGTAAAATATTGTATTTTACAATTTTGTTCCTTTATGTATGTTATCGCATGTTTGTGTAAGGTCACGTATGTTTTTGTACATTGATTTACGTTTTCGTACGTTTTGGTACGTTTCGGTACATGTAAGTACGTTTCAGTACGTTTCGGTACATTTAGGTACGTTTCAGTACGTTTCAGGACATTTAGGTACGTTTAGGTACATTTCGGTACAAAAATATTTGCATATTAATACATTCATTTGGTCCATATAAGTATTTTTCCGTTCATTTTCGTACCTACATGTATGTCGCTGTACGTCACCGTACGTTTCCGCAAGTTTACGTACAATTCGATACGATTTGGTACGTTTTGGTAGGTTTTCGTATAAAATGTCCGAATCTTAATCAAAACGTACCGGAACGTACGAAAAGGTACAGAAACATAGCAACACGTAAAGGAACGTACCGAAACATGCGATAATTTACATTATTGTACCGTTTATTTTTTCCATTCAGGTGCTTTTAAATTCAAACAGATTATTTTGGAGGAAATATGTAAAATCTAGAAATTATACATGTTAGTTATTTTGGTACTGTAGATTTGGAAGTCTAATAAAAATTTAAACCCAAGTTATACTTACGACTTTTTGTCAGTTAAAGATATGTATGTTGTAAATGAATTTAGTATTGTTATTTTAAAGGAAGTTTGTGAACAAAGAGTCATTCAAATTCGGAATGTATATAGAATCAATAAATAATTATTGAAAATTTATCAGGGTCTGTGTAAAGAATACAAAATAGTGCAATTTGAATGAATTTTAGTCGTTTTCTACTGCTACTTAAATCAATACCTTATTTATACATTTATACTTAACATTTTAAAATGTATACTTTAAATTTTATATTTTATTGTAGAGGACGGAAATATTCGCGGATGTTAGTGCACAAAAAATTGAGAAAAAGATGGTGAAACCTATGAGTGAGCAAGACGACGACGAATCGCGCAAAATTTGGCGAGAAGTGACGATGGGACTTCGCATTAACGATATGGACAAAGCGACTGCCGCTAAATGTGCAATAGAACAAAAGCAACGGGACGACGTACGAATCCGTAAAGAAAACAATATTACTTGGCAGACGAAGGTAATATCTCTTTTCGGACCCTTTTTTACTACCAATGCATCGCAACGTGTCAATGAAAATTTAACATTGCTTTCTTGCAGTTGTTCATGGAAACGAAAGACAATGTGTGGGTGTACGTAGCGCCACTTGAAACAAGAGCAAAAATCGGTGAGGCGATCGGTTCGTCGGCTTCTAGTGCCAATGATGCCGCTAACACATCATCAGCAACGAGCACATGAGAATACATCCGCATATTTTCTAATCGCACATAGTAATGATTATTGATAAGAGAAATAGTTTATATCACGGGCCTACATGCGAATAATTTTCTGATTTTTTGTAGCCTTAAGGGGATGTGAAGGCGAAACCTATCTTTTCTTTCTCCTTCTTTGACAGAAAATTATGTACATTTCAGTCGATAATTTTTTAATTTTCGACCTTTCGAGATGTAGTCTTTTTAACATTATGTTTAGTTTATTAATAATTTCCTTCAGAAATGTATATTTTTATAATAAATGTATTTTTTTAATTATTTTATTTAATAAAATAAAGAAATAATATATTTTTGTTTTGTTTCAAAGAATGTTAATGAGTGTTTACTGATTATCAGCAATTGTTAATTTATGTAATATAAAATTTAAATTAATATTTCACATCTCCTTAAAAAACTTAATACTCTCACGGTTAGGATTTTATGAATTCATTAACCTTCGAGACAGAATCTTTCGTACTAGACTTATTCAAGAAAATAATTTTTATTTGTTTAGAATTTTAGTTTTCTATCGACAGTTACAAGTTTGTGTAAGTGACAAACATTATTATACTATCAAGGCAATCTCTTTAGATTTCCGTACTTACATTTTGTAAATGTAAATGCAAAAGAGACTAAAATGAAAAGAAAAAAGGTGTCGAAACATTCTTAGTTGACGTGATCCTGATATAGAAAGGTATTATGGCATAGCTTTGAAAGTTGAAAATTTACATTCTATCGATTACCACGAAACACACAAACAAACTTAATTTAACGAAAGAAAACAAAATTGAATGTGAATAATTTATGAGAAGAAAGATCTGATCTCGCAACTCTATTTAAATTTCTTGCTTTTATATATTCACGGTACCGCAAAGAAACGAGCTTTGAGAAGCAAATTGTGTTTTGAATATATCAAATAAATTTTTCCATTATGTTGGTTCGATTAATTTTTTTTAAATATTTTGCGACTGGTGAACATTTTAAAATAAAAAATTTTTGTATCTTATGAAAATTTATAGAACCATTAAAATAAACCAGAGCACACTTCCCAGGGGAAAAAGTTATAAGCCATTGAATATTCGTTGAATCTTTGCCGTTCGATCTTGACATTTAATAGTAAAAACTGTTTAAAAAACGATATATAGATGTAGAATCTACTCGAAAAGCTGTGTTTAAAATTAAAAAAATTTTTAATGAATGCTTCTTTTGTTAAAAAAAACTGCATACAATGTCCATGCATAATATTTTCCTCAAATTGTTAAGCTTTTCCTTCATCTGAGTCAAGCTTGAAGGGGAGCAAAGCAAATGTTATTAATGAAGAAAAGAACATGTATTTATTTATGGAGAAGTAAGAAGAAACTGCAAAATTCTAATGTAAAAATGTGAAAATATTAAACGGACAATATGCCGGACCCTGAACACGACGTCTGTCTGATACACGACGGTTGTAGGTTGAGTCTATCCAAGTGGCCTTCGACTAAATAAAGAGAGGGACAAAGGGTGCGAAGTCTGCTCTACGATTCGGTCCCCATTCTTCCATTTTTATGAAAAATAATAAGAAAGGTTACGGGGTAGAAGCAACTCCTGATAGAACGATGACGTGATTCCTCTAATTTTACGTTATAATTATACAAGATGCGAATTAATTGATAACAATGGGTGCGTGTTTCTTGCGTAAGAGCTTTGGAAAGCTCAGAACAAACTATGCATTTATGCGGACAATGAAGGATGCTGTATTCACTCTTGAATAATGTTATCTTATAATTAAGTTGATTATATGTATAATATATATATATGTATAATAAATTGTTTCTCAGTAATACTTATCAACAATGCTGTATATTACAACATTCTAAATTTAATAGCTTTGTTGATTGTAATCATCTGTAGAAACTATTCAATATTATATAAACCTGACAGTTCAAATGGATGAATCAATTTTTTAATGAACCTTTTATTAACAGTAAGATGGTTTTTTTCTCTTTTTCTGAGTTATCTCCGTAAACGGGTATGTACTCAATTAACAGTACGACGGTAAATACAAATTAGATTATTAATAGACCATGAGCACCACTTTTAAAATTTACTTATTGCATGATATTTACGGAATATATGTTGTGAACAGTTAAAATAATAGAAATAAACTTTTAATTGCAACTGTAATAAATATTAGGCATCTTTTAGATTTTATATATATATATGCAAATTGAAATACAAAATCAGAAGTAAAACAAGTTTGTTGTCATCTATTAAAACGATTAGTTAAAATAATTATTACAGTAATTAAGATTCATATCAAAGCTATTTTATTTTGAATGTAGTACCTATAATTATGCTAAGTATAATGTATAATTTTGTTTTTGCGAGAAGTTTCGAAGGTCTTGCTTAATATAGATGAAATTAATTTAAATTAATTTGATTATTTGAGATTTTTAAGAGTGAATACACTGAAGAAATATAGTATTCAACGATTGAAACTGTTCCAGATCGAAAACGAGCACATCCTATAGAGAAACGCTAATGGTCGTTTTAGATCTGAAATCTTGAATTCCTTATTACAATGAGAAATGTAATTAATTTTTTAATACGTTAAAAAAATTGTTAGAAATGAAATAATTTTTAATAATATAAAATATATTAAAATCACAACCGAAACATAATAATAATGTTATATATATTTCACAAAGAGGTAAAGCAAGACAAATAGCGATGTATATTGTTTAAAACTACATAGATAATAAATTACGATGAGTTAGCGCTAACATATGTACATTCGCAAATAAGCATTAAAAGGCTTTATTTGTTTATAGCGGCGATATAATCCTGTAAAGTAAATTGCATGTCAATAGTAGATACTACGAAAAGAAGAAAACGATTCATAAAATATATACGTTGGTGATTCAGGCCTAGAATTAGATGACGTATAGAAATACAAATGTATAAATAGATAATAGATATTGTATTAAAAATGTTACGCATTGTCGATGCGTTGTATATGATTCTTTTGCAGAAATAAATTACTCGGAATAGTTGCAAAATAATGAAATATTTATTTCCTTTATTCATGTTCACTACTTTTGTATGCCAGTGGTTCAAACGAAAAAAATATGTAATTACGATTAAAATTCTAAAACAAAAATCCGGAATAATATTGCTTTACATTATTCTTGATATAAACGTCGTATTTAAATTTAAGTGATTGAGATATATATTAAGCATATCAAGTATTCTAAAATAGAGCAAGAAAGCAGATATCTAATCTAATTGAAAATAAAAAGTAAAACATAAAATTTTGAATACTGTAAACTTCAGACTCGTAAATATACAGTTGCAATGTATACCTAATAAGTTAATATAAATTAACCTGAAAAATAATTTATTTGCTTAAAAAAATATTACAAAATGATCAATACGGATCGCGACGTATCTTTAAATAAATTATCATTGAATAAATCAAAATTAAAAATATCGTAAGTATAATAAATAACTTAAAAAATACGTATTAAAATACTTAATAAAAATGTATGCAAGGGTTCCTCAAGAGGACACAATAGAATCAGTCCCTGAACAAAGTTACAGTCAATGTGCAACTTGTAAAACGATCGATACTGCACGACAGGTAAATTTAGACAACTATAGCGGTGCAAATATTATAAATTCTCTTAAAGATTGCAGCTTCTACATCGATAAAAAGTAGTTCATTTTTCCGCCCGAAATCGCCGACCAATCGCACATTCAAATGTCCGAAAATATCGCGATGTCGACTTTATCAGTGGCGCGCCATCGATTCCATTCGAAAGACCAAATCTTCAGCACTTCCAGCGTGTAGGTAAAATTTGTATTCAATACCTTTTCTGATATATATGAGCTGTACATGACTTTATATTTTTTAAATTTAATGTTTTAGCTTGTTACTAAAAAAAAATTCTAACACAAAAAGAAAAGAAAACGAACTTAATAAAACTTTGCTAACTATGAATTTAATTGTAATAAAAAAAAGCAATTCTTAAAAAATAAAATTTTTTTATAACCATTCATAAGAATATATTTTTAGCTGTAAAAATAATAAAGCATGAGAATTAACTTTTGTTTGTTCAGCTCACTTAGCCTGCAACGATTGGCAATTTAGGGGCGAAACTGCATCATCGCCGGATTTAGCGGATACCGGCGGACGGGGTGACAACTCCGATGTGGGTAAATTTCGAGTCGAACGACAGCAGAGGATTAGATTGAACCGCACGGCAGTCTGCTACGATAACTTAAGATGGATTTGTGTCTTTTTGAATACCGTCATTATGGTAAATAATTTTCAAGCGAAGTTATTTTGACGTATATCATAAAAATATTATAACACTTTTTCAGATTTTGAGCATTTTGTATTTCGGAAGTGCCTTAGCTTTTACCTGCTTTAAGGATATGTTATTGTTGACGATGCAGCTCAAAGTATATACCTTTTTGATAGCGTCCTTTTACAGCATGTCACTAGTCTTTAGCGCGATAGCAATAAGCGGTTTTTACGTTTTATGGACCATGTCTAGGAAATTACGATTTGTACGTTTCTTATTGGTATAAGTGAGATATGAATATAAATGTATTTTTAAGAGAATTTTTAATAATATTTTTACAGCACGCTGGCTTAACACTGATCTGTAGCATTTTAACATCGTCTATGATATTTTTTCAAAATTCAACTCAAAATACTGTTGATTTTAATATTGAATCGCAACTTCTTTCCACACTATCTTCTACTCATGAAAATTTGGTAAAAAATAGTTGGGATTATTTCCAGGATACGGTTAGTCTAAAAATGACAGATTTTTATTTTATTTTGTAAAATGTTAAGTAATACTATAAAATTTCCGGTGTGGTTAATTTTCGCAAAACTGTAATATTTCCTAAACATTTTTTTTTTTCACTGCAATTACTTTTAGTGTAAGTTTTTTCGTGAAATTATGTTTAAGTTCAAGTGCTGCGGTGTTGCTGGATTTTTGGACTGGTGCAATCAAGAAAATTTATATAGAAAAATTAATGAAACGAAAGAGGAGAATGCATTCTTGGGCACGTACATTTGTTCGATTCCAAGTTCTTGCTGTCAGAGTTACGAGCGCGAAAACAAAAATCAAGATATCCACGAGTGAGCAGTAATCACTAAGTCGTTGATATATTATTATGATTATTAAATCTAGTTTATGAAATTTATAATTTTATGCTCAAATTAGCGACCAAGATTGCAAAAAGCTATTAGAATCGCAAAGGATGCCCACCGCAGGATGTGCAGCGTATATAAAAAAGGAAATTTATCATTTGGGTAAAATGTACAAAATAATGACAGGTGGTGCTGCAGTAACATTGGTATATACAATAAAATCTGTTGTATAACGTATTTCATAACCATTCTGTGGGCATTGTTTAAATTTAATATATTTTAGATGCTAATGACAATCGCTACGACGGTGCTTTTTATGTACTTCAAAGCTTAGCGTAGACGTTGAATCAAGCATACAATAAAGGAATTAAAGTTAAGAACGAATAAACTGAATTGTATTTCGATTTATTATTAAATGTGCCTACATGATACAAATCAAAGGACAACACAATTTTGGTATTTTTTTCATCTATACATAATAGTAAATATTATATATACTTATATATAATACGTTATCTCTCGTTCAACTATATTCGCATTTAGAGATTTCTTTTTATATTCCATTTTACATTTCTCGCTTTCTCTCGATCACACTCTTACTCTTTTACGCTCTCGCTCTCTCTCGCTCGCGTGCTCTAAATCTTTTTCTCCTCGTAGGATGCGAAATATCTCTTTTTCTCTCTCTTTCTTTTCTCACTTTGTGTTTCCCCTAGCTTTCTCATTTTTTTATATTGTTTTCAAACGAAGTCACCCTCTCATCTTCAAACCATCGTCAAGTCGATTCGCGAACTATCACAAAATTGATTGCTGGTTCTCATAAGTTTCGTCTTCTTTTTTTTTATTTATCATCCTCTTTGTTAATTATTTATTTTATCTTCTCTTATCTTTTGCGTTTGTACGAGGTGCTTCTAAAACCGTTACTATATTTTTTTAACGAATATTGAACTTCTTCGAACGAATTCGCTCGCGTGTGTCGGGTGTGTATAGATGCATAACTTTCCTCGCGCCGGCCTCGCTCTGTTCGAAAAAGTCTTATACCCTAAGCTTCCATTTATACAATTTTTGTTCGCTCTTATTTTCCTGACTCTTTTTAATAATCTGTTCCCTCGTTCGAAAAACGCGCGTCACTCGCCCTCGATTGATTTGCACTCCGAAAATCACATGTAGCTTTTTTCTCTCTTTCTTTTTCACACGTGACGATAGTATCGCATAAGTATTATGAGATTTGTAAGAAAAAAGAATAGAATATCATTTGTTTTTGATTAATGACTTTTTATTAGTTTGCTATTTTCTTCTGAATTAAGTATAATTACATAGAATATTATATATTTTCAGCAAATTAATTGACCAAATATTTTGTACACTTGTAACTTTTAGAAAATTGATAATTTCAATTTTAAAATAACTGTAACAGTTTTTGATATTATAACATGAAAATTTATATACTTAATACAAATATCTACGTAACATTTTCAAGAAATGAAACACTAGTTCCTTTATCATTAGTTCTTTTCTTTGTCCTTCTTATCGTCTCGTGTTTAAAAGTCAATCGTATCAATTCTCGAAAAATGTCACTTTGCTTTACATTATATCGTTATCATTATTAAATATTATCATTATTATTATAATTATTATTATTACATTTTATAATCACAATTTTCGCGAATTTAGAAGACACCTGGTACGCGATATATTTATTCTATTTTTTAATTGGGTTCGTTTTTCTCTCATTCTTCCCCCCCTCCCTGATATCTCTCGCCGCTTCTTTTTTAATTTTGTTCATTTAAATATATATATTTATATAAATCGCACAATGATTGTGAAATGACACCACTTTAGTTTTTTTTCTGTTACGTTTCCTATGGTACATACACAATGAGATACCTTATTGTTCACATAGTAAGAATATATGTCTACGTACAACTCGGTGGCGTGCGAATTCTCAGCTTTTGGTAGTATTTGTCAGTTGTTCAAATGTGGCTCGTTTCATAATTCTTTCATATCTTTAAAATTTATCATTTTAGTTTTGATAAAGTATTATTTTTCTCATATTACAACTATATGTATTGTCATTCCAAAACCATGTTTTTATTTGAAATTTTATCCAATAAACTAGTGATTAAAATTCTTATAGAAATTGATTGATATTCGATAAATTTGTCATGAAAAATTTGTATTTACTTTCAAGTATATTGACAATATGACATAAAATATTTACACCTGTAAATTTTTGAAACAAGCCTCATTATGAATGAAAACTGAATACTCCCCTTTTTTACATGATAATTCGTCCTGCCTTTCGCCCTTTCGATTCTTTCCTATGTTTTTCGTCATCGTAGTTTGCATAATTGGGTCCTTTAGAACCGTTAAATTTCAGCTCCATGTTGAATTATAACAGTCTAATACAATACATCATTTCGTCGAGCTTATAAAGAAGAAAAGATATATTATATTTTTATTCAAAATGAAGTTGTAAATTGCAAAGACCCAATTATTCGTATACGATCGATTTTTTTCTTCATAAACGCTGCGACAGTAACAACGAAGCACGTGATATGCGCAAAAACTATACATGCATTTTTGTAATTGCTAGTATGTTTTTATTTCTGTAATTTTCGTCCAGAAATCGTCGACGCAATAAGCAGCACACGTGCAGTCTCACTGTGCGGATAGCGTATACACGATGATAAAGAACAAACTTTTTTGGAAACAAACGATTGAGTTTATTTACAGGAGGCGCAAACGAGAAACGACTCGACGAAAGAATTATGGTTAGCGTTGCAAATGAAGGTTTATTCGTGATTGGACTCCAGTGACATTCGTAATATCGATAGCGTAGGTGAAATTTTATATTCAATGTCAGCAATTCTCAATACTAAACATTTTATTACTTGAATCAAGTGAGTAAAAACTTGCAATCCACTCAAGGAGAAAATAAAAATATATATAATAGACAAAGTTATTCGTGTAAAAAATGGAAAATGTTATATGTATTAATCACATTTTTATAATTATACATATCTTTTAAAAAATAATTATTTCTAAAAAATGCCTTTGTTTTACGAATTTCAAGAGTCCGTTACAATAAGTTTTTATATTTAACTCAGTGCTAATGAAACAGCTTGGATTTATTTCATAACTAGGAAGTGAACGAAAAACGGTCGCAGCTTATGCTTGAAGTGCAAGAAGATAAAATTTGGATAACAATTTTATTACCATTCTGTAGTTATTACACACAAATTTACCGAATTTGCAAGGGAGTCTGCGTGCTCAGTTATTTATCGCCCAAAAAACTATTAATTATTTCAGCAAATGTAAAATTTAATGAATAAAACGGAAAAGTTAATAAATGTACGTTGGTTCAAAATAAAAATCTTTATATTGAGAATAAAGTCTAGAAACAGGCAACACACAATGATTAATAATATTTTTCAAAAAAGTAACATTTAATTTTTTACGCAAAACAAAATCTTCAATTTAGCCGTAAACGTTGACCAATAATCACCAGCTGTAAAATTCGCATAAGAATATTTCGAGGTCTAGTTGGACATTAGATTATAATGATTTTTATGTAAAGCCATATCGTACTGATTTTTATATTTTGTATTATTTTTGCAAGCATGGAACCGGATAAAAGAATAATTTATATTTTTGAGCAATAACTAAAAAGCAGCGCGTACCCTTTTGAGTTTGACATCATGGCACAAATGGTCAGCTTAATAACTTCAATTTCACAACACGATATTTTATCAGTTTCATCTAATGTTTTTTCAGCATTTTAATTTTTCTTTTCTCATTTTTCAACTTGATAACTTGGCTACTTGAACGAAATAAAGAATTGAACGTCACTACAATAATGGTTTTTTTTTTCTTAGTTTTTCTCACTTTTTATTTATTTACTATCTTTCTTATTTCTTGTTTATGCTATATTCAGGATTTCGCTTGATCGTTTTTTCTGCACATCGACACGCTTCACTTTATTCAAACTATATATATTTTATTCTTTTTTAAGTTTTTTTCATTTATCATTATATTTTTGTAACTTTTGTTAAAAAACGAAGGCCACTGAATCCAGAATCTATTGCAAGCTATCGTATTTATCATCAGTTTATTTCTGTCCATTCGGTTTATAATTGGTAAAAATCCTTTCCTCTTGCCTATATTTCTGTGCTTTTCGGTCGAGTTCGAAAATTCATTAAAAAACTACGTCAAACGCTAAAGCAAATGTTAGGCCAAGATCAGGCGGTATCGCAGTTTGTCTTCATGCTCATGCCGAGCATGAAGAGGTTTTCTTCTTTCCCCATCTAGAGATTCTGAAGTAACAGGTGAGTTTCAAAGTCCCGAGACATACAGTAACGTAGAATGAGGTTTTAAAGGTATCGTTTTTATTAATATTTTATTTTTCTTGATAATTTTACTTTTATCTAAAATGAAAACATTGCTACACAATTTGTATAGATTTAAAATTTTCGCACTAATATATTTAGAAATAATGATTTTTAAAATCCATTCACAATATATAACGTGTGATCGACAACTGTAAATACATTATTATCGAATGAAATATTTTTTAAAACAGTAATCGTATTTTTTTATTGACATGATTGAAAATTAAATATTAAAATACGTCTTTTAGATATTTAAAACGCAAATTTTAAAATAAATCAAATCTTTCGAGATCTTAAAACTCACCTAGAGAAAAATACTTAAAATAGCACACAATTTTACTAATCACAAATAAGGTTTACTTTACAGTACTGTATCAATAAACAATAACTCTAACGCTGTTCTCGGTGAGATATTTCCGATCAAACGATCGATCACAAAATTGGGTATTGTCATGTTTCTGCAATTAATATATAACAATAACGAAAATAAAAGAATGAATTTCGCAGACTGGTTGTCGTTTTATCTCTTCTCTTAAAATACTGATTGCCCATAGCCCTTAGCATTGCACGCATATTTCGTTTCCATTTTTCTAGAATACATATAATATTAAAGTGAAACGCTCGTTAAAATTTTAAATTCAAACGTTGTTTTGAAATTAGTGTCAATATAAAACGACTTTTACTTATCAAGAAGATTATAATAAACATATTAAAAGAAAAAATTTCTTTATATGTAAAATTTAGTTTCACAAATGAATTTTTTTTAGGAAAATCAATTACTAAATAACTAAGATAATAATTCTTTAAAATAAGTATTAATATAAAAATAATTCATGCTTTTTTACACGACATTATTCAGTCAAGTAAAAAATATCTTCCATGTACCCTTAATAAAACGAATAACAAATCAATCATCAACCACATTCAACAATGTCAGAATGCTTAAAATTAAAAAACGATATAGAAAATTTGTCATTATCTCCAGATCATACATATATACATCATAAAATATCTAGCAAGATTACGTTCGAAGTCTTTGTGCTGCATACATCGAGTATTTAGAAGAATTATAACAGGGCAAAAACTTTGTCCACACTCGAAGCCTCTCTTTGTATCATTCGCTTGGCCAGGCACAAAAAGGTTGATTTCAGAAAGTGTATTGGGCTATTTCATTCTTTAAGTGCTCTGTGAAATCATTTTCTTTAAATATTCGAATGTATTCATGCTACAAGTGGATCAAGTTCAATTTTGTTAAAATATAATTTTCAGTAGTACGTAACTTACACAAGAGTATTTTTTTGTATATAATACATCTATGCATTTAAAATTTAAATATTTTCATTAGATATTTTGTACATGATTTATCTTAAACTCAAAACCATCAATTCTACTTAAAACATTGATTCATGTAAAATGCAACAAGTTTAACTCGATATCGTTTTGGCAGTGAAAATTTTCAAGACCAATTTTTCCGTTAATATTTATAATAGTATTAAAGAAATATTTGATTCAACAACGATAGTCTAGTTCCACTTTTAGCATAAGCTTTTTCCACTGGTACATTTTAAAAACAGTACTAAACACAATATCGTGCTTAACAAAAACAATAAAAATAAGTTAGCTGTTTAGTCACTTGACTTGGTAGCTGAGTATCTATTTAAAAATGTCATGTGTACACTCGTCTGGTACCAATTTTTAAAGATAATTTTGCACTAAGAATTAAAAGACACAAGTACATATATTTATTTATATTTACAATGCAGTAGAGTTTTTATTTTTCACTCTTATTTGGAAATATTCATCATACTTATCATGATAAAAAAATTACTTCAAAGATCAAACCTTTTTTGTTCGACTTATACTTTAAATAGATATTCAACAGCATTAATTTTGGGTTACTATGCTCCTAAGCCATTTTCCCGACAAGAATCTAATACGCATTGATTAGATTATCATTAATGCTCCCTAAAAGTATTTTCATAATTTTTGCTCGCACCTCACAATATTCAATCGTACTTTTTTCACGCACCACACTTCATTTAATTAATTAATATTGATAATGAATATAGCCGAACAGCCTTCTCTGCCCTTATTTAATCTTTCTTTTTTTAAATCCTTTTATGACACTTACACTTTACGTTGAGAAAATAACTTTTTTATTGTATTATAGCAAGTTCACTGTTGGTTAACGTTATTAGTAAGAACCTAGTTTGCGCGAAAATCTTCTTAAATCTGATCATTTCGAAAGTTTAGGAGACGTAAACATTTCGATACTTCTTTATATTTCGAGAACATTACAAAATCCGACTATCATTGCTCATATACAATGCTAAGTGTGGCTTGGAAAAAATAAATATTTTCATCCCCGATTTTTGTCAGATTGAAAAACCGCTTCTTTTTCGTGAAAAAGAAAACAACCCAAATATGTATAATTATTTCTACCTTAAAAACAACACAAAAAAAATCACATACTTTTCAGATCAATATTAGCGATAGAATGCAGAAAATAAAACCTACACAATCTTTATCGTTTTATACATTGTACGTAAGCGCAATAAAAGTCGAGCTAGTAATTTTTTTTAATATCGGCAGCATTTTTTTCACACGACTATAAAATGAAGAAGAGCGGCAGAACGACTCGGTATGTACCGTGTGTACAGTGTTTTCTTTTTAATGCTTTGGTATTTCTGTATAGAAGCTAAGATTGCTAAAGCACACAACTCGATTCTACAAGAACCGTCGAAATGTGCGCGTTCGTACGAACGGTAAAGGTTCGCAGCAGTTTCATGCATTGAAGTCGTGGGCTCTCAAGTTATTAGCCGAGGACTGTGCAGACCCTCAACCTGTTGGTCGATGGGAGGACAGTGCTGGGTGTCCGGTGGCCCCCAGTCGTGTAGATTGCCACTGTTGGCCAGGCGGTGCGTTAATCTGTGAGCTATCGAGAAGCCGCCGCTGCCTTCAAGTTGTGTTAGCACTATTATAACTTGTCTATAAAGAGAAAATAATAATAAGAGGGTTGGCTGGGTCATTTTTCTTTCGATTTAATACGCTTATCAGAATGAATTACACGACTTATTGAAACATGCACATTTATATTTAGAATTATTTTGAATGAAAGTAATATTTTTCACTGGCAAAGCTAACTAATATTATTTATGACATCAAAAAATCATATTCATAAGGTGCAACTCTAAATCATTTTTAGTCACGACTGCTTCTCATTATTAGGCACTATCGCTTCTCGAAAGAGTTCATATATTTGCCAGAGCTAAAATTGTAAAACTTCAAATTCTGAAATAATACTTTTCGATGTATTTTATATTACGAGCTCCGAAAAATCCTATCAAAGTTATGATTTTGAGGTTCAAGTGGTATAAATTAACAATATAAAAACTATGTTCCACAATATAAATGAGTCAATTTTAAGGGTTTTCGGATATGTAAGTTTGTACGTATTTATGTAATCAAGTAACCCGATTATCTCAATGAATTTTTATCAGAACTGATCGGAAATGATACCAGACCTTAGTTTTATTATACATACGTGAGGTATCTATTTTGAGAAAGATTCGTTTAAAAACATAGAAATGGGAGCACAAATAAAATTTTAAAATAAAAAAATAGATTTTTACGTGTAGTATATCGAAAATTAATTTTCAGTATAAATCTAAAACATGCTTTTGTTATCAGTAATTATTAAAATAAAATGTACGTAAAATGGCCGACTTATTCAGTTATTTGTGTTATAAAATAATATATTAGTATTAAAGATGTAACAGTTTTTGCAATGGTGAAGATATGACTGTCTTGGGTACGTTACTTTGTACTTTGAGTAGCGGTCATGTCTTATATGTAAAAACGAAGTTCTAGCACAGACAGCGGGGGGTTGGCGAGCAAAGCGAGGTGCCCAAAGGAGCCCGACTCCCCGAGTTATTAAAAAGATATATTTATCCATATGATCTTACCTATGAAGTGGAGGAACGCTGTCGGCAGTTCTGAGTTGTCCTCTTGTGGATACAACATTGTAACTCTCGTGGCAGTCACATTTTACGTGAATCCATTTATTGACGTGGCGATTCTCAACCATGACGACCAATCCTGCCCAACCTTTGGTTAGGTAATAGGCTGTCATGCCTTCTCTACCCTGGAAAAATAAAGCATTTTTTTTTAATATGAAGTCAGAGAAATAAATTTATAGTAAGTAAAAACAAATTTTTCGGTATTTGTACTTTGAGTAACGAATTTTTTTTTTAATTATTTATGATTGAACACTTACTTCGTGTCGTTGGCCTTTGGCAAGAGTGAGGCTGATAATAGCATCGGCTAGAACAAAGGCCGGTGGCGAGATTTGTTCGACGAGTAGACGTTTAGAGCTATGTATCGCTAACACGTACTCCGGATAGCTTGAGGTATCTTCCATTCCAGTGTGCCAATGATTAAAAGCCAAGCACACGACAATATACAGGTCACGCTCTAACATTTTATGACAACCCACGAAACCTCGTACCTGGCGCTTACTGTGTTCTACGAGTCGACCAACCTCTGGTGCTGCGGGCGAACGTGTGCGGAACACCACTACGCACAAGTCTAGTTGCGAACGCTGTGATTTTTCCGAGTTTCTAAAATATGGTTAAATACATAATTAAACAATAAAAAATAGGCCATAAATTCGTTATATCGCAGATTAAAACACTTAATCAATCCGAATTACCTTTGTCCTTCTTGGAACAGCGTGAACTCGGTCTCGGTAGGTTCCAGCACTGTCAGCAGAACGCACGAAAGATGTCTCAGAGACGAAAGCGGCGGGAGGGTACCCCTAAGTCTTACTTCACTCCAGCCTACCCGCGTCTTGCAGATGTCGATACAGTCGAAATACTTGAGAACGTCGTCGAACGAGATCCAAAAGACGCCGTCGGAGGCACCATGCGGCATTAGCATTTCACGAAGCTGGAGCGTCCAAATCGAACTGTCGTCCGACCAGTCGCCCTTCCAGCTATAGTGGCCCCAAGGATTACGTAGCCGTAGCAGTCTGATTCCCTGTTATAGGTAATGAAGAATTTACATTACATAAAATATAATTTTTATTTTAGTGTATTTGCGCATCTTGGTTTGAACTTACTTGTACATCACGAACATCTAATACAGAATAGGCGTGCCTGCAGAAATAAAAGGAATTACGTAAATAATTGAATACTATTTTCAGCTGTAAACTAGTATCTGTCAAGTATAACATTGATTAATCCTTTGAATTCTAGATACATTTAAAGTCGATAAAAATTATGTTTTTTCTGAGACAAACTCTGTTCCATGCTCAAACTAAATCATAAGCTTAATTTTTTAAGTTCTTTTATTATATCTTTAAATTGTTTAAAAATACCCATCACTTATTTAAAGACATTTAAAAAAGTAATTATACTAGGATCCAAGGGGTTAATTAATCTATTGAATAATAAAATTAGGTACACTCACCTTGGTCTAAGACCCTTCCTCTGGTATTCCTCCTCGTCGACCTTCATGTTGCCGCCACCACAACTCGCGCCCATGAGGAACATGGCTTGCCGCGAGGAGAGGAGCTGCGCCCATATGAGATCCTTATCGAGCTCGTCCTCACTGGGCAGTGCCGATGGCTGCAAAGGCACACTTTCGCAGGGTGCGCCGGTCAGCGTGGCCAGGCCTTCGATCGCACGACCCGAGACTAGGGCCTCGTAGCACCCGTGAATCTTTGCCACCGCCTTCTCGATCAGCGGCACCCAGAGCTGTTTTCTTTTAGCCTATTGTCAAAATAACGATATTAATATAATTGTTTGATAATATATTGTAACTAACAAGAGTATCTTTTTATCTTTTTACCTGAGAATAAACGAGATGTCCCCTCTTGTCGCACGGCAAGAGATCGTCGACGAGGACGGTGGTCCATTTGCCGTCCTTACAGAGCCTGACCTGGTAAGCGCCCTCCGGACAAGTTTCCCTCATTACCAGAACGCGTCTGACGAGCTCGTCGCTCTCAGCGAGCACCGCCAGAGCGGAGAGTAGCCAGCAGTTGCCGAGTACGCCCTGCGATATGTCGGACGGCAAGGGCGTGCGGAAAACCGCCCAGGGCAACATCGAGTCGACGGTCGAGTCGACGTTGATCTGGTGCGGCCGCTTCCATTGGACCACGTGGTTGTCCTTCGTCTCCGCGGGATTGTAGTACAGGGACTTGGGCGCCGGTGGAAACGAGTCGTCCACGAAAGGCTCGTTCGTCTGTGGAAAAAGTAAAATAAAGTTTATTTTTGTAAACCATTTGGCTTTATTTAGGCTTTCATATTGCATGGCGTGATTCTTGTGTCATTGGCAGACAACAGGACTTCGCTCTACCAACAAGTTTTAAAATCACGTCGGTACCAATTACAAACCTACCGACATTATTGTGCATCTTATACCATCTCTTTTATACCAAGCCTACTATTGATACTATAAACAGAAGAATACAAAAGATTTTACCTCTTTGCAATATCGAACAATTCTCTCCCATTTCTCGAGGGCCTCCCTTTCCTCGATCTGGCGCAGATTCTCCATGACGACACTTTCTTGCCGCTGTATCCTGAGTGTGGCGGGACTGGGCTCGTGATAGGGTCTCGGTCTGTCACCGCACATGAGCGACAGGCTCTTGGAACTTTGGCACATCTCGCAATTGACGTTCGTGCTCTTATTCTCATACGTGCAGAGCTTGCACTGCCATTGTGCGTTCGTCGAATCCTTGCCCTTCGAATGCCTCTTATCGTTCGCCGCGCCTGTCGCGCCATTCTTTCTCACCGAGTTTCTGTGCCTCGGTGTCACGATCTTCTGCATGGGACTGGCAACAGCGGAAGCCACAGCACTGGCCAGTCTCGGGCTGGGACTCCTCTGCGCGGCCACCTGTGGGTTTATACGGGTCTCACGAGGCAGCTCGAGGAAGTCGGCGAGATTTTTGCAGGCGTTGCAGGTTTGAGCGCTGAGAGGGTTGCGCAGGGTACATGAGGGACAAACCCAGGACTCATTTTTGCGCAACGTCGGGTCCTCGAGATGGAAACTGACGCTACGCAACTTAGAACCGCCGCAGGCCTCGCACGTGCTACGTGTGACTGGATTCACGAGCGTGCATTTCTTGCAGGTCCAGGAGGCAGTGGGTACAGGCGTGTCCAAGTGGTCCTCGAGATCGGATTCGGCCGTCGCCAAGGTCGCAGCCTTTGCTGGTACGTAGCGCACACTGTCGCGTGAAATAGCAATCGGTGATTGTAGCTGACTGCGAGAGTTTGCACCATTTTTACCCGCTGTTAAGGAAAAAAATAGTTATGTATTTCAATTTTGATAAAAAGGCTTCTTTTGGTGGTTTAGTGTAGGCTACATTCTATTAAAAAATCCTACTGTAACTGTAAATATAGGTCAGTTGATCAAGTTTGAATTCTATCGACTAATCCCTACTTTTATAAATCAAATTATGCGAATGTAATACCTTGATTAGCCAAGGTAATCAGACTAGGCTGGGACAGCGATGGCGGTGACCTCGACGAATTGCAGATGTCGCAACCAGTTGACCAGAGTGGATTGTAAGCGTACGAGCACTTTCTGCAGGTCCACATCCTCTTGAGCGGACTGAGCGAGGGATCCGCGGCCATGGCCACGGGACTAGTAGACTCGCTACGCGCTTGCTGCAACCGTTCATGATGTTGTTGCGGTTGTTGTTGCTGCTGAGCAGCAAGAGCCATTTTAGCGCCCTGCTTTTTCGGCAGTGGGGGTGGCACGTCCGGATCCGTAATACCGATGTATGAGTATTTGGGTTTCGAACCGCTGTTGAATCCGGCTGAGTGCGGTGGCACGGCTGGTGGCTCCTCATCGTTCAGACTGCGTCGATTGGCTGCCTTGCGCTGTGTTACGTTCGACACCGTGTCCACGTCTGAGAACGATCTCCTAAAACCGGAAAAACGTTAAAGATTTTGTATTAACAATGTACCTTTTCATATTTATCAGCTCAACTTTCTATTTAAATGATAAGAGTAATATTTTCAAAAATATTATTCATAATTGAATTTAAAAAACGATAAAAACATTTCAATATGCTTATATCGAATTCAGTATTATCTGGGAATATTAAAAGTATTTAGCATTTTTATTAATAGAATTATTAGTGACAACTAATAGTAACTGTTACATGTTAACGTTTATGTATAAACGTATAAAAATAAAAATCATTGGCTAACTCCATTTAGTTAATTGATAGACTACCAGATGACAATGTAATGTTTAAAGTGCCTGTATTTATTCCTGATAGGTATTTATTTTCAAATGATTTTCGTTCGAGTAAATCTGATAAATCTTTCTAATTGTAATCTTAGTTAACTATCTGCTTTCTGATGTTTCATTCAAAATTTACATTTGGCTTCGTCTCACCTGTAAGACAGAGGTCCAGCAGATGACAACGCGCGCGGTTCCCAAGCCGGCACACTAATCACGACGCCGCTGCAGGGAGCCGGACTACGAGGCGCTTCACAGGCCTCGCACTGCTCTAACCCGGGCTCATTATCGAGCGTACAATTGTCGCAGCTCCAGAGACTCTCGTCCACCACCTGACTCATCTCGGCGACAATGAGGCTCGTGGGTCGGGCCGCGGCGTCGCTCACGCCGCCCGTCAGTTTCTGCACGACCGAGCCGTTCGATAGCGAGCGACTTACCTTGGACTTGACGCGCTCGTACATCGACGGACTCTGACGCTTCGGTGATCGCTGCGACGAGTGACTGTGAACAAAGGCACGCGATTAATTGAAGAATCGCGTTGGGTTTTAGATAAGAAGAGAGCAATATTTGGGAATACATACGTGGGGTTGTCGATGCCACCACCGTCGATGTAATTGGCTGATGAAGCCGAGTGCATGCCATCCGAGAGCGTCCAGTCCTCACGGTTGCCGCTGTTACGCGTCCGGTCTCCACGGGTAAAGCTTGACAACTGAGCCATATCTAGCGGAATAAAGATATTATTTGATCCTTTCTTTTATTTGTTTGATAAATTCATATATTTGTGAAGAAAACTTTTAGTTTGTTTAATGCCTATCATGATTGTAATTTGCTTTTCGTGAGATTTTCTTAGTCTTCTACTTTTATCTAGTTTGTTGAATTGTAAGTAATAAATAAATCTTTAATTATATTTTAAAAAATTTTTGAATCTTGAAACAGTTTTAATTCATTTTTATTCAATGTAGATCTTATTAAAAGATAGTATCTTGAAATTTCAGCAGTTTCACTAATAAGCTGACCAGGATTTTATAATCTATTAATTGTAAGTCTTGTTAAGATAATACAATGCCTGATAGGGTCAAGGCAAGTCTTAAAAGACTTCAAACATCAATAAAAAAAAATACATGTATACATTGTAGTACATGTTGCCTTGAGTAATAATCTAATTTAGTCATTGAATTTTGTTAAATAAGTGATATTTAAACACAAGTAGTATATATTTTTTATTTGAAGAGATAATGAAAATAATTTAATAATTATTTAATATCAAATGGGTATTGAATAAACCTGAGAAAACTAGTAATTTTGTAAATTAGTCAAAAAAATATTATTAATATAGCTTTTGAGTAAATTTGATTATTAAGTGTTTAAATATATCATTATTGAAATATGAATCATTATTGGAATGTTAATTCTGCAATATTACCTTCTGATTTATTATTATTATCTCCTACTGAAATTTTTACATTATTAGTGCTAGTGTCCAAAACTCGTGTAACAGATCCTGTTGTCACTTTTGTCACTAGATCAAGTCGAGTAGTGGGCTTTGGTCCGTTATTTTTCTTTGTATTGAGTCTTCGGCACTTTCTGACTCCTATTTGAGTGGCTTGAGTTTGTGCTATTGAGGAACTCGCACCACAAGCTGTGCAGATGGGTGCTGCTCTGCAGCTGTTATCCAGCAAGCAACGAATACATGTCCACTGTGTCACTAGCGATGGGAGTGATGGTGCTTTTTTTAGTCTGGGCTCCTTTTCAATTAGCTCAGACCATGATTTACGACGTTGTTTTGTGGCGTTGCTAGATTCAGAACTATTTCGTGTATTGCTGTGAAGCATAGTTTTATTTTAGTATAATAATCAAATTTTAACAATTTTAACGAAAATTCAAAAGATTAAAATATCATTGGATCAAGATTTCTATTGAAATATGATGAAAACCTAAGTTCTAATTAATAATAATGAAAGTAATTTTACCTTAAAACAATAAAGGTTTCATACTGATTTTGATGGAGTGCTGGCACAGGTGGTAATTTTATTGGTTCCTTTGGCTCTAAAGGGGCCGAGGCACCAACAGTAGGTCGACTATTGTCTGTTGTGATGCGATGCCTCGGCGGTGGTGTGGGTGGACTGGAGGATCCCGAGGACGAGTAGGATTTATTCTCTATCCTCGGGTTGACTGGACATTGGGTCAGGGAATTGCGAAGGAGGAGATAATTCGACGCAGCTCTCTCATCGCTCTGGACGCGTGACAGGCCGCACCTTGCACATTGGGGTGTCTCGGTTGGATTTATCAGAGAGCACTCCGAGCAATGCCACTGAAGCACCGAAGCAATCGAACCCATTCTCCATGTGTAGACATGGCTCTTTGTTCCCTAGAAATAACATTTTTTAATTTTACTACCTGTAAGAACAATGATTAATTTATAAGTAAAAGATAATTCCTTTTTGATCTCTAACATTACTGAATAACTAATGTTTTATTTCTCCTTGAGTAAATTAATTTTGAAAATGTTTATGTTTAGTAATGTTCAATGATTGGAACCTAGTGTTGCAAGAATTTAAATTTAATGATGAAAATGAACAACTATTGTGTGCATTAAGAACTTCAATTCTATAGCGCATATTTCAACAACATTGTAATTTTTAATGTAACTTCAAGTGATCTTACATTTTATTACATGAAATTATGTACGAGCATGAATATATCTATAAGAGTAATAAACCATGACTTAATATGCAAAAAGCACTGATAAATAATTTCTTGACCCTGCTACTTTTTACAAGTTATCTAAAATCATAAATAATAAAAACATAATCAAAAAACAAGAATGATTGAAGTTAAGTACCATTCAAACAAAATATGTGCAGGAGGTCAATAACACTATTTACTTGTTTCAAAATCACTGCGAATAAACTTGGAGCATCGTTGCTAACTTGAAACAAGCATTCAACATCCAAGCAAGTGCTCTTCCCAACCCTCTAGATCATCCAACCCAGCCACTCTGACAGCTGTCCTCCTCCTCCCCCGTGTCTCCCCCCCAGGACTTGAAGCTCTCTTGCCCCCGAAAATCTGCACTGCTAATCCATTATATCAGCCCGTGGCAACAATCACGACAGCGCTCGGTTTTTGTTTACACATGCACTTATTGATCCGCAGTGGACAAAACACACGGCGATCCTCGACTCATCAACAAAACAAAACATCGTCGCTGCCTCTGCTTATAATACACTGATGCCTGCCCTGCTCTGCTCTCCTCCTGTCCGCCTCCTGCGCTTCCGTATAAACACTGGCACTTCGGAGCAGCCGAAAATAGAACGGTCCGCTGAGCGCGGCGGTAGCAGTTGTGATGTGTCTTGAACGCCTTTTCCATTGACGATTGGCGACGTCAGGGACCCCGAACGTTGCACTACTGGCAACCCCTCGTCGTCGGCGGCGGGAGCAGAGCACAGCGCGCGCAAGCGAGTGATAGTGACAGCCGAACGAACGCGTGCGTGAGACGGGCACAGGTATAGGACACATACACACCACACAGAGAGGTATGCGCGCTTGGTGCCGAGGGAGTGAGAGAGATGGAGACAGGTGGGGGTGGTGAGCGACAGAGAGAGACAGAGAGAGAGCGAGAGCGCGAGAGAGGAAAAAATTATTGTTCACAACAATCGATTTCCGAGATCTACGACGATGCCAGCCAGCAGCAGGCGCTAGCTCGCTCTCGTCGCGCACGACCCTCCCCTGGCATTCGTCTAACCTCAGTTTTTTCACACACACACAGCAGCAGACGCTGCCTTTGGAGAAAAAACGTCCCTCCAACCGTACGAACGGAGCAAACTGTCAGACGGCCACTAGACACCAGCCACTATACACAGAGAGAGATGGAGAGAGAGAGAG